>APFE030265980.1:0-24296 GCA_000404065.3 Pinus taeda | reverse complement strand
ACTTCGCACTGGTGATGATGAGATGGAAGATGATGGAGAAAAGGTTTCACTACCAGAACCTTCAGTGTTCTTTTTAATTCTTTTCCTTTGGGGTAAAGGCAACTCAGGTGGTTCAATGCCGAGTTTTTTGCTTTGAAGTCTGGTAAGATGATGAGGTAAGCGAAATTGCGAAGTCTGACTACCTTGTGATATTTCAGATCTAGGAGGTGAAATCAAGAAGCCTTGAAGTTTCTGGATGATAGACTAAACTTCAAGGGACTCCAGGCTTAAACGTTCTGAAGTATAATGG
The DNA here is from genome assembly GCA_000404065.3 of Pinus taeda. Lineage (NCBI taxonomy): Eukaryota > Viridiplantae > Streptophyta > Pinopsida > Pinales > Pinaceae > Pinus > Pinus taeda. The sequence goes on along the minus strand of APFE030265980.1, from coordinate 24,007 downwards.
GGTTGAGCAGTAGTAGTTGATCCTTCCTCTTCTCGTCTGGATACTGATATTTCAGAGTGAAAACGAGAGGTCCGAGGAGAGGTGGAGGGTGATTTACTCTGTGACTGGTCTGTAGGTTTTGACTTGCTCGCCATTCATAGTGGATGGCCCTCCTTCTAGCGCCAAAAATGTTGATGCCTCGAAAATCGTTGTATCAACATTGGAGGATAACCACCCGGTCCAGACCTTAATACAACTCCTTTCCTGTTTGGGATGGTGGCTCTGACTGGATATAATGGGACCAGTTTCCCGATAATGAATAAAAGGGGTGGATGAACGATTGGTTATCTAATCTAATGATAGGCGAATAACTTAATCTATTAGCAAAAATAAAAGAACTACTGCTAATCCCGGGAACTATTATTCTTTGGAAATGTAGCGTTTGATGATCTTTGTCTATTGACAGGCATATAGATGACTCTATCAAATAAACATAGATATTTATTCATTCAAAGGTTACTTTATTTAAATAGTTAAACAAAGTGATTAATACAATATTGCTACACTTATCATTTATATCATCGATACATACATGATTAGAAGAAAAGCGCACTGTAAACATCCAATAGTGGAAGGAATAAAGAATGCTGTTAGAACACATATATATATCCAATAATAGAAAGAGCGATCAGATGACAATTCATATCAAAAGAATGAGTTCGGACATAGATAATAGTACCATATGAGCTGCTTATCACTCCCAATATCAATCGCTATTTGAAATTCTTCTTCCAACGCAGAAATACTTTCAAACAAAGACAATAGTGCACATTCGCATAAAAGCTTCTTTGTCAAAATCAGAATGATTGGTCCAGTTTTATAAAAGAATATCTCTGAAGTACAATAGTGCAACTTCAGGTTTTAAGTTATATACAAAACTTTACGACCCTTTCTAAATACATGAAAGGGTCTATAAATACTAAATTAAGCTAACTACCTATGAAAATGAAATCCTACTTAATTGGTATCAATTGATTTTGAATATCTCCTTCACAACAATCTGGCAGTCGGTGACATGAATCATCATTCAGGCTATTTGCCTTTAAACCTGAGCTGAAATATCACAAGCATTGGCTCCACTTCGGGTGGTTTGTTGAGGCGAGAATTGAGTTGGGCAGCATAGGTTGCATCCTGAATATCGGGAATGATATACCCGATTACATCTGTAAGGCATTTGAGGGTGGCTCTCTGGCTGTGTGGTTTGACTAAAAGGAACCAATAGGTGTCCCATGTCAAACTGTTAATTCCTGCGATTAATCTTCCATTTTTCTCTAGTTCCGGATAACATGACTGCTCCAATGTTTTAGCTACTGTCAATTTACCAGGAGTACATTGAGAGATCATGTTAGACAAGTAAAGAGTATTATTAACCAATTCAACCAAATTACGAGTGGTTGATTTGCATCTTGAAATTGCTCTCTCATCTTTCATTAACTGGGACTTCCATTCTGTAAATAATATCTCTTTATGCGATTCTAAAATCTTTGGTAAATTAGCCACTTGTCCCTGATCGGTATCTTGCCATTCAAGAAAATTGGTTAATGTTTCATCGGCTTGATCCAAGTATGTTCTAGCTTTTTCTGATTTCTCACTTATTGATGTCGTTAAATTATATAATGGTTCCGCCTGGGTGATTTGTTGACATAAAAGCATTATCTGAGTTATCAATGCCTTGTTTATCTGTAATGCCTCTACTCTAAATTCATCTATCTATGGAATTTTCTTTGTTTTCTCTAGCTGGGCTGATAGTTGAGCAATCTGCTCACCTTTTGACTTCAGCATTTGTTCATTCGCTGCTTCTAGTTGTGCCAATGCCTCAACCAACTCTTTCTTCTTTTGAACTGTGTTGTCATCAATCCTTTGTTTCTCTTCCTGCAATTGTTTAGTCAAATGATTATTTATTTCTTGTTGTATTACCAATTGTCGTTCTTCTTGCTCCGCCTTTTGCTGTGCTTCTGATAGTTGCGCTTGTAGTGAAAAGATCTCCTGGTCTTTTGTTTTAAATAAAATTCTTACATCTGATGCCTTGTCTATTGTTGTTGCTGAATAGGCTCCAACATATTGTGATAGTTTTGTTAGATCATCAGAGGGGTCAAATTCCTCTTTCCAAAGCACATTGCCCGCCACTGTTTGTTCTGGGAATAGGGAAGGTTGATCAGTCCTTCTCCTCTTCCTCTGTCGTTTTACCACAACTTTGTGTCTTGGGCTATAGAAGACATCTAAGGGAGGAATTTCTTCTATTTGGAAAATAACGTGATTGGAAGGATCCTTTGGGATTATCTCTACTTCTTTCGAACTGGGTAGGACATTGGTTTCACCTGGAACCTATTTTGAAGTTGTCTCCTGTGTATCAACCTCTTTTGATGTCTCAACATCTTTAGAGCACTCAAGATTACTGATAATTGAGTTGAACTGCTGCCATTCCTGGAGCAATTTCAGGTCAATTTGAGTATTTACATTCACATTTATGCTGCTCTGTTCCTGCTCTTTTGTCTGGGTTTCCTCTTGTCTTTTCATATGCACTTCTTCTTGTTCCTTTGATGTAACCAGAGGTTCCTTAGTAAGTCATTGTTCAGGTTCACTTGATTATGTTGTTGGGGTTGTTGCTAACAGATCTAGAGGCAGAGTTTGCAACCTATGTTCTCTAAGTCTATTGAATTCAACTAATATGTCATCTTTGTATTCGATTATTGCCAGCGATTTAACTTGGAACATTGACTCGGCTGATGAGAATAGGTCATCAAACTTATCTTCTTTATGTTCAAACTTGGTCAATTTGGCCTGTTCAAGTGCATTATAGGCGACTTTGCGTGGATCAAATCGCCTAGTAGGGAGAGTTGCTAGAGTTAATGACTTTATTTTTTGAGATTCTTTCTCTGCGTGTTTGAAATAATCTAAAGTGTAGATACCACATCTCAGGGGAAAAGAGGGCCAGACCTGCTTCTTATTTTTCTTTAGAGTTTGTGCAACTCCTTCGGAGATAATCTGATAGGCTATCTCCCTAGCCAACAGTTTATTAGGTATGTACAAAGGAAGAATGTGAGGTTTGGCTTGACTGCCGAAAATTCTTATATAAGTAAATTTTTCCTCTCCGAACCAACTTCCTATTGATGTCAAATCAATCCCTGCTTGGTAGGAAATCTTACGGGTAGGTTTATTAAAGATAGAATAAGGAATGGGTAACATAAAGCCGTTGCAGATTTGGTATAAATGGTGCGTGTAGTAAGTTTTCCACAACTTCTGATGGTATATGTGAATGGGCGTGGGGTCTTGAGAAGTCCACCTCCATCCGAGCACAGGAAATTCAGATTTAAAACGCAGGATGTCTAGTATATAAGCATTGTAGTAAAATGGGGGAATAAGCCTTTCAGTGACGCGGGATTTGGTTCTAAAATCAAGAACTGCGGTTGCTAGCTTATCAGACAGTATAGTTTCCCAATCCATTATTTCACCATTACATGCCGCTTCCATCAAGGGAACCATTTCTATATCAAAATTAGCGGAATCATGCAACCCCCACAACCTAAACATCATTATCCCAACATAACAATAACAAGAGTATAGAGAATCAACCGAGTACTTACCCGAAGATTCATGCTTGTGTTTTGTCGTATTTTTCCTCCATTCCTGAATGGGTTCGGATTCAGTTTCGTTCTCATCTCGGAATTTCTCCAGAAATGCCAAGTTGTACTTCTTCTCTGGCACAGGCAAATGATACATTTTCCTCAAATCATCAGATTGAAATGAACTGAAGATTCTCCCATATTTGGTGCTAAAGGTTCTGTCTGTGATTGGGATTTCCTCAATTGCCCATCTCACTACATCCGTATATGGGAGAATTTGTTCCCGAGCTGCTATTCGATGAAGGAAAGAGTCTGCTAAGTCCTTTAGAGTAGCATCAGATTTTTGAGTGCTATCTGTTGAGGCTCGTACTGCTATCATCTCTGGTTCTTCGGCTTCAATCAAATTATAGGTACTTTTCCAAGTAGTTTTTCCGAGTCCTAGACATGTAGTATCCGATATCAATCCTTTATTTTTAGTTCCTGGATCACTGATGAGTTGTCCTGTGGCCGGCGAAGCGGAAGTGATTGTAGTTTTCTTAGACTTCTTCCCCATTCTTATTGAATTTGTTACCTCGGAAGAGTTCTGCACATGAGTGAAAGTGAACGTAATACAAAAAATTGATAGCGCAATCCGAATATGAGAGAGATATATTGATCAATGCATGATGAATGATTAACTTAAAGTGGCCATGGATACAATCTATGAAAAGATTTTTAGGCTTACTGTTTCATTAAATGGCCGTTAAAACCTGTCAATCCTTTAAATGCCCATCATATCGATTATTGGTCGAATGATTTGTTTAAGCGCGCCTTGGATGTTTTGGTGGTTGAGCACAGATGAATGACTGTTTGGAAGATAAGGCTTTTAAGACGAATTAATCGTAATATCCCTGCTTTAAGATTTCTTTGAAATTCGCGCTTTTGGCTTTATCGCAATCGGGCGTCGGGGAAATCTTAAATCGTTACATTGGTTCCATTTAGAATCCTCGATCACCGATAGCGATATCGCATCACATCGGGAGTATTAACTGGGCACTTTGAAAAGCACGCATGGTAAATCCCCGATCGCCGATAGTGATATCGCATCGCATCGGAGCGAAAGGAATTTTATTATGCCAACTTATTATTGCCGATATCCGATAGCCTATTGCGAGTTGTCGCGTCGGAGAAAACCAATGGGTCTTGAAGTTATCCCTCCTTTGTCATTGTGATATGCAATCTTGCGATTGCTTTATCGCAATGATAAAAGATTAATAATTTATATATGTAAGACCTTTAATTGGTTTATCAAAAAGGGTTTGTAATGTTTTTATTTTGTTTTCGGACCTTTTTGAGTAACACTAAGTTGATACCAATTAAAATCAAAACGGACCCATTTCACATTATGGTTTTGAGAATAATAATGATATGAAATGGCGGGTTGTTGTAGATCACAACAGGATATAACCTTGCAACATGTTTTACAAATACCCTACATAACTATGCTTCCAACTTATACACAAGTTTCATATAATCTACAATTTTAATCAATCATATTGGCCAATAAATCAATCCTGGTCATGCCTTTTAGTGAAGAAAAATAATTTTGGCTTGCTTCACAAAAATGGAGGCCCAACCTTCATTTCAAGGCTAGTATTTTTTCCTATGAAGATATTTTCTCTTGAATTTGAAAGGCATGGTCTTAGTTTCAACCAAGTACAGTTTGTTTCTACAGAAAAAAAGGTATATTTTTAATCTAGAGAGGACTTTAGGTCCATTTATTGTAAAAAATAGAAAATCCCTTACACAGATGGAAGTGATGATGAAGGAGTTTGTCTTTGAGAAAGGAGAAAAGTGGTAATATTAACCTCACCTTATGATTTCTCATAAAAAGGTGGAAAATAGTTTCGCACCTTATATTCATGAAAGTAGTCAAGAAATTGAGAAAATGGAAAATCAAGATACTTGGCCATGTTGTTGGGTGCAACAGTTAAAGGATGTTGAAATCCCTATGGTAAATGAGAATACTTTGAATGGGATTGATCCTGAATAGATAGATGTTGATCTGGAATACTCGAAGTCACAAAAGTGGACTAAAATCCCTATGGAGTATGAAGAAGAAATACAAATAAAATTGAAAGAAGGACCTCTAAAAGAGCCCCCATTTCAAATGCAGTTGAGAAATACATGGCATACTACTTCCACTTCTATCTCCACCCATTTGGAAACATTCACAATATAAGTGATTCCTTTTTCATTTCAAAATTTGAAAATGGATTATCAACAAATTAAAGAAAGAAGTTATAAAATGAACATTAATATGGCAAGAGAGCATCGAGACCCTGTTGCAAAGCATAGAATATGAGGTGTAGTAATTACGGAAGAACTTAAAAATGCATACAACTAAGAACACTCAAAGAACTGAGTTGGATCAATTTGAAAAAAGAGAGCTATTAATAGGATAATTAGTTGATAGAAATAAAGTCATATTTATTTTGCAGGAATAAGTGAAAAGCTTACAACAATAAATTAAAAATCATGTTTGCACCATTATTGTTTGAATCTAATTAGATGAACCCTGAGAGAAATTAATAACGTTCATGGAAGAGCTTATAATTTCATGATTTGAACTAAAGAAAACCCAAGATGATTTGGTTGTGGTAAGGGAGTATTTGAATGTAAAGGAGAGGAAATATCTCATATTATATGAAAATAAAAATCAACTTCCAAGTGAGTATAAGGAAACTCAAGGTGAAATCAAAGATTTGAATACAAAGTTTGAAGGTAATATTTATTTAATTGAGCATACACAAATGTTTAGGAATGCCACTATTCAAGAAGTTCATTCTATATCAGAGTATATTTTTATAATTGCACAACAAAATATTATGATAAGAGGATCATAAATGAGCGTTGATTTATGCAAGAAATAAGTATAAAAAGAAGCACTCAAGTCCAGGGACATAATTAAGTATTTGAATGAAAAATATTGAACAAAAGTAAAGGTGAGAGTCAGAATATTTTTGACCAAGCATACCACTGATGTCATACTTTAACATGCGGAGGGATCAAAACCTCGGTGAAGGTCAAGACCATGTGATGGGAGTTCCACCAAAGCATTCACTCCCTGCATCATAATCTTTGTTGAACTAGAAGAAAGTGCTTAGGTGGATTATTGAATCAAATTTTTGCTGCGAAGGAGATCATGTGAGTTTTCAAACAAACGATGGAATTCCAAGGTGAAAAGCACTAATGAGGCTAATACCGAGGTAAAAGGATAAAATAGGGTAATATTGGTTGGGGCAAGACAATTAGCATGTGTGAAACATCGTATTGAGTTGATGTGGAGGAATATTGTAAACTAAGTTGATGGAGACTCAAAGTGATACAGATAAGAAAACCATGATGGTGGAGTTTAGGTCACAAGCAACCACGATGAATGAGCATGAAGTGTCGAACACGACAAAATACCACCCAAAGGATGAGTGATGAATGGAATAATTAGTGAAAGTAAGTCTTCGAGTAATAGTGTATAAGAGAGGCATTTGTAGAGGTGTGGGCCATATGTTTTACATTTTCAAAGATAAGAAGATCAACCTTTGAAAATCAAAGGTCATGCATTATCTCCTAGCCATAATTAAATTAACTATTACATGCACCCCAATCGAAATCTATAAAAATTATATTTATGTTTATTTTAATGTTTATATATTTTAATTTAAAATAAAACTATTGTTTGATGGTCTTATAAATTATTTTATTTTATGTAAAACAATATACTCTGTTCATTCTCTCTTTTTTTTTCTCACTTCTATTTTTTAGCATATAATTTAAGTTTTATATTATAATAAATATAAAATATATTTTAAACGAATCATTTAAATATTATTTTTCTAAATTTTTTTATGCAACTTTTACCATTTTATTATTATTATAATAATTAGCTAATTACCATAATTTATAGCTATTACCTAAGTTGTATAGCAATAGTATTTTTAAATACTTTCACTAGCTAGGTTTTTCTTATTGTTTAAATATGAATACATATGAATAAAATTTGGATGATAAAGTAACTAAAAAAACCTTTTTTCAATTAAAATTGATTAACACAGACAACTCTTCTCGATCCCAAATTATCTCATGCTTCTAGTGATGCTAATAAATATTTTTTCATTGATTCACCACTTTGGTTTATAACATATATAAGTTTATAAAATAGTAAAAACTAAAAAATGTAAATAGTTCACATTCTGAATATGGCTAGGAAAACTTGAAGTCTAAGTAAGCTGTTTAGTTTTTATAAACATAGCATGAAGAAGACCAAAACTTTCAGAAGGTTGTAAAAGCACATATGATAGGTGAATTCAACATTGCCAAGTAGAGATTGTTGTGTACACAATCGCAAGAGATATAATTCATGCCTTTCCCTACCCTTGTGTGTGTTAGTATTCACTAAACTACACTTTGAAATGTTAATGCAATTTTTATTATAAAAAAAAAGAGAGGTTTTCCCAGTAAGAGTGGTAGTTGGCATGCTCAAGAGTAAAAACAGAGAAATCAGAGATGAAAATGAATTTTCCTTCTAAAATGAAAAATGCTTATAGTTGGCATTCTGAAGAGTGAAAACAGAGAAATGAGAGATGAAAATGAAATTTCCTTCCAAAATGCAAAATGCTAAAAAAAAATAGAGAAATTAGAGGTGAAAAAGGAACTTTCCTTCCAAAATGCCGAAAATGTATCTGTACATTCACAATACATAAATTATAGATTTTTTTTCCTATATAGCCTCACACTGCCTATGAGTTATAATATGGAAAACAAATTCCTATTGCTGCTTTCTGGATACTTGTCCTCAAATTCTAGGCCAGAAGAGTCATTGTTGTTCAAATCTTGCTTCAAATACTTACGCTAGGAATAACATCAATAATTTGCTTCCCTTTTTCATTCCTCTTATCGAGTTTTGACTCACGGTCAGAACATGCATCTGATTGCGAAGCCTTCAACTCGGCCACCAATGAGTGCTTGGTTCAACACTCACTTGTGTTGTGAGTAAGGATCTTGTGGAACTCACACCACTTTCCTATGTCCTTTTTTGACTTCGTGGTGTTGTTCTTTTCTTACGGCTTCAACAGGTTTTCCTGGGTCACCTCACCTTGGCTTTATCCTTTGTTCTTTGAATTCACAGATCCAAAGCGTCGCTTCTTCTGTTTTAACTTCTGCTCGATCTTCACAGCGTATTGGTATGTAGTTTTTAGTAAGGATATGTCCAAGAACTCCATCATCCTTGATGTACTTGTGTAGGAAGCCGTGGTACTTTAGTACCAAATGTTTCTCAAAATCCTTGATGCCCAACTTCTTGCATAGGGTATGAAAAACATTGATAAATTCCCACACATCTTGGTCCCTTCCCTACTGTAGCATGGTTCACTTTATGTATTTGCCCTCATAGCTCCCAACAGGGTATTACTGCTCCTTGATGGTATCCCCAAATGAATTCCAAGTGGTAGTGGTTGAAAACAGTGCACTCGTACTTTAATCCTTCTGCTCGTAGTAGGTTTCCCACCAGTCCTTGACGTCGGGGGTTGCTTTGAGAACAGAAAAAGTAATATTTTCTCGACTTGAAAATCATGAACAGAAAAATATCCTTCTAGCAGATTTAACCATTTATCTATGAAGTCTGCATGTATTTGATCCTAAAATATGGGAATGTCAAAGTTTACTTGTACCTTAAAAGGAGTAGAGCGTCCTGAGTGGTTGTTGGATGTGGATGCACTGCTGGTGGGCAACCGTTGAAGGATTTGGGAAAAGTTATCCATCATCGTGTTCCTTTATTTCTCGAGGGCCGCCTCAAGTAATATTTTATTAGGATCTACTCCTTATATCCCGACCTCGTTAGGGACATGCAAAGAAAGACAGAGAAAGAGCATACCGCTCTGATACCACTGATCTAGATTTAAACAAGAATGCAACAAATTACATAGATGACCATAAATACAGAGATGCGGCAAAAACAATACTTCATTTCATTAATGAAAAATACTGAAATATGCTTACAAACAAAAATGGAAATAAACTAGCTCGGGCGATGGTAGCTTATCTTTGAGAAGAGATGTGGCAGCTACATGCCTCTCAATTGTGTTACAATGAGGCTCAAAGGCCTATTTATTATTGAGAAAAATTGGAAAACCATAAACATCCAAATACCCAACCCTAGGAGATGAAGCGCCACACTATGGGCCTCGTTTGGGTAAATTGGTACAACAACTTCCCGAGGTTGTAACTTTGGCATAAGATCTATGTTTGACATGAACAATATATTGTTAGAAAGATCTAACTGAGGACTACAACTTTTGTGTAACCAACATTATTCCATGCCCCACAATGCTCTTGATTTTCCCAAAAAATATCGTTTAGGGCCTCAAAACGGCTTCAGAAGTTCAGGACGCAAAAAACTAGAAAAAATAGTAAATTGCGCTACAATTAAGGAAACTAAGAAATTGAAAGAGATAGTTGTGGGGTTCCAATTAGGAAAGGTGGGTGGCCTACAACATCCACCTCGATCACTTGTTAGGAGAACTTTTGTCCATGCTAGTAGTAGCATTAGTACTTGCATCATAAAATGATTAAACAAATGATTGAAACTTTCACATGATAGAGAATCTGAAGTAGATATTTGGGCAGAATTCACATAAGTTTCTAGAAAGCACTCTCATATTTTTATCTCTCCTCAGATTACCAACTCGGGAACTCTAGAACCATTCCATGTTGTAGAAAATAACTACTGTGTAAGCAAAAAAGAAAAAATGCCAGAATTAAAACCAACATCTTTTGAGGTAATGGAAAAGGGAATTCACATGGCCTCAGATCCATCAGTTCAAAAATGCTCTTTCCCTTAAACATATCACTGGACATGTGTCAAGGGTATCTATAGCTACATATGGGGCACTAATGACTATGTTATTTTCTATGAGGAAGATGGAGGTAAAAGGCTTCAGTTGCATCGGTTTGTTGATACTAACTGGGCAGATGATATGCACAGTGGAAATTATATCTGTGATTATCTATTTATCTTGTTTTGAAGGAGTTTTGAGTTGGAGTAAGAGGAAATGAGTGGTTTCCCAATCAAATATTGAGGCAAAGAACATTGCAATTTCTTAAACAACCAAGGAAGTCATTTGATTGAAGAAATTACGTAGAGATATTGAGTATGAATAGGGGACCCTGCCTATTTTTTATGACAAAAAATGACAAAAAATGCATCAAATGACAACAATTGCATGGCATAGGATGTGTTGCTAAGGAATGATATTCGTATTAAGAATGAAATATCAATAATCATTTATTCTCCAGATAGTCAAGTTCCCAAGTCCTTGATGGCACAATAAATCATGAGACATCAACAAACTCGTCAAAACGCTGAAACCGTTAGGTCAAATGGTCGATTTTCATGATGCATTAATATTCCCTATGACAAAATCCTCCTAACAGTGCTCTAGGATTAATAACTTTCCTCATCAAATAAATGTCACAACAGATTATGGTAAATAACAAAAACATTTCTCCTTTTGAGAATATGAGAAACCATTTAGTACTGAGACATTTAAATAAAAATTATAGTCATTGAGGTTCTCATGCAATGTGAAAAAACAAACTCACAATCATCTTCATCATACTATATGCCACTGTCAAATTTATGGTTCAGATTTCAATATTTTTTCCTTATTATCAAATGCCATAGAGTTCCATCATGGAAGTTTATCATATCCATGAAAAATATTTCCAACCTTACATCAATAATTGAGAATCCTATTTCTTCATCCAATATAATATAGCTCACGTCAACTTTAATTGTACAAACCTTGCTTGGGTCCTCTTGATATAGATCCCAAAACGTAAACATATCTCTCTTCTTATAAATTTTGTCACATATTCATTTCTTATTCCTTTGAAAATAACAAGTTGGTCCACTCGACCTTCCACCATCTTATTGGTACATTATGGCCTGCATATTTAGTCAACAGAAATATCAAAGCATTTTGACCATCGTCACCGAGTGACAGGTGACTTGGAAAGGTTCGCGGCAAATCCTTCTCAATATAGCTTTTCCATTTCTTAGCAACACATGTTTCAAAAATAACATTCATGGTGGTACTGCTTAGAATACCAATGGCTTTTGTTCTCTAAAACGCTTGATCACCTCCTAGAGAAAGTAACTTCTTATAACATTTCTCTATCTTTTGTGTTTGAGTTCCAACAAAATATTGTCAAGGCTCTTTTCTAGGATCCATGGGGATGCCTCCAAAAACAAGGCTCTCTAATTCTTCTTTCCAAATATATGACTCTCCATATGAGCTTTGAGCATAATTTGCAAAAGAACCAAACACTATGTGATGCAAGAGCATGAGGCTTGAAGGCAAAAGGCTTCATTTTCTTCCAAAAATCCTAAAAAAGTTGACAAGCAAAGGAGTGGGATCCTTTACCTGTGATTTACAAAGTTTTCTAGATAGAAATTGAGCTATAATATCGGTCTTTCAATGATTTTGTAATTAATTCAAGTAGTTTAGACTTAGTTGAGATTCTCGAGGAGAATATCAGGAAGTTTAGGTATTTATCTAGGATAGGATAGATTCGATCCATTGATTGAGGGTCGGATTGTTGGATGTAAAGTATTTATGTATGTTTTGAACTATTATAAGAGGATTTGGCTGGACTTGGTATGGAGAATTAGACTGTAAAATAATTGAAATATCTCAGTATCTTTGTGTATTTATGCATGAAAGGTTAAATCCCAGAGGTTGAATTCCTTCAAATATCTCTGTGCATTGTTGAATTCCAGTTTGGCCTGTAAACTTAGAGTTCTGTATGATCTGGGGTTCTCGTGTTTAAATTCCTCATTCACTATGTATTAAGTTAAGTTGAATGTGTTTCGACCCATGGAAATTTAATTAGCTAAACTATGAATTCATTAGTGAAGAGCTAAACCTAGTGGAAGCGCTAAAATCATAGCGGAAGGAGGATAAAGTATGATGAACATGTGAGAAAAACCGAAGAAGCCTAGAACCGTCCGATCAAGGGAACCATTATATCTACAATAGTCACGTGCAAATAAGCATCAAGGTTTAACCTAAAACTAGATGTGGTATTTTATCAAACTGGGTTAAAAACGCAGTGCCATCTGATTAGAGGAGTGAGACACAATGGGTATTGTGTGGAAAAGTAAACGACAATTAATAAAACTTTTGGACTTGATGATAAATTCAATTGTGGCTTAATTATGTTGAAGTTCGGATGATCATAATTGTCCATTGTGGAGGCCATGATCCAATGATGATCTCATGCTGAAAGTATACGTGGACTAATTTAGATTTTGGACCCGAGAAATTATAAGCTAGAGCTTTGCTTTCTTTCGGTTTTAGGTAAGTGAAGTTTTGCTATTCTCTAGGTAATATTAGAAATTCAGTTGTTTTAGTAGAATATCTAAGTTTGGAGGTGGATGACTGAAACTCCAAGAGAAATAGGAGAGGAACTTCCACCTGCACTTGAGGAGATCATTTCAGGATTTGAACAATTATCCCTTACACTTGCAACCAGACCACCATTTGTGGTATCAGAACAACCTTTTGACACTGAACATGATCTCAAGGATTAGAAAGATAAATCCTAAATGGCTTTTAGAGTTGGAGAAAGAGGTGGTGGTCGAAGAATAGGAAGACTAGTTGCAAATGCTGAAGTGTTGGAAGCTATGCAATAGATGCAAGCTAGATTGGAAGCAATGGAAATGGGAAGAGATGCAGATGTTGGAGATGTCAGGGAACCTGAAGTTGGAACTATAGAACATGAGGAACTTGTGGATGTAACTCCTGAAATTAGATTCTTTAAGCCAGTATTGAGATCCACATCTAAGCCCAGACTTGAAGTTTCAATCTATACAAGAAGCTTAAGCACTGAAGAATTGATAGACTAGATTAATGACATCAAGAAATTCTTTGATTATGAAGAAAGAAAAGAAGGAAGGAAAGTGAAGTTTGCGGTCACAAAACTGAAAGGACATGCAACACTTTGGTGGGATGGAGTGTAGGCAAAAAGAAGAAGAGTTGGTAAAGATCCAAATAGGAATTGGAATAGAATGGTGGCAAAGTTGAAAAGTAAGTTTTTTCCAAGTGATTATTAGCAAAAATTACTTAGAGAAATGTAGAATCTTAAACAAAGGTCTATGATAGTAAATGAATACATAGAAGAATTCTACAAAGTGAGTATAAGAGCAGGACAAATCCAAGATACATATGAGAAGGTTGCAAGATATGTGAATGGTCTCAAAATGGAGATCCAAGATGAGATAAGTTTATTGTCTCCTAAAACAGTAGAAGAGGCTTATCAGATGGTACTGAAGCCTGGAGAAAAATTCATGAGGAAGAAATCTTCCAGAAATAGAGGTGCTTTCCAAGTAAGGGGATGTTAAGGTGGTAGAGCAAGGTCTACAACACCTAGAGATGGAGCTAGTAGCAGCTCAAGTCAACATGCACACACAGAAGGTGATGCAAGTCATGGAGGGAGTTTATCTAGAGGAAGAGGAGGCAGAGGAAGAGATGTTAGATGTTACAGATGTAACAAGCTGGGGCACAGAGCCTAGAGTGCCCAGAAAACATAGGAATCAATCGGAGGAATGAAATTGTTGCTAAGACTGAAGAGGAAGAAGTAATGGTAACAGAAGTAGAAAATGTACCAAAGAAAGGACAACCTTTTGTCGTTAAGAAAGCTTTACTAAATCCAGCTAAGGAAATTGTTGAACCATCACAGAGAAAAACATTGTTCATGACTATGTGGAAGGTTCAAGGGAAGTGTTGTCAAATGATAATTGATAGTGGTACTACAGATAATTTGGTCTCCAAAGAAGTGGTGGAGAAGTTGAAATTGAAGATAAAGAAACACCCAACGTGTTACAAGGTGTCATGGGTTCAAAAGGGGTATCAGTTGATAGTGAATGAGTAGTGTGAAGTGGAGTTACAGTTGGGCAAATACAGAGACAAAATTCTGTGTGATGTGATGCCTATGGATGCGTGTCACATATTGCTGTGAAGGCCTTAGTAGTATGATAGAGGAGCTATGCATGATGGAGAGAATAACAAGTACAAATTTAGCAAGGATGGTGTCAATCATACATTGCTTCCTATGGAGGAAGAGGATGCATCAAAGAAACCTGATCCAAATAACCTTTTGTTGAGTGGAAAGGTGTACTTGCAATAGATGGAAGAAGATGAGTTATGTTTTGCATTGGTTTGCAAACCCAAGGTAATAATAATTTCCACTAAAGTTTTTAATTTACCAATTGAAATTCAAGAGATGCTGGACAATTATTGTGATATCATTGTAGATGATTTGCTTGATGAGTTACCACCCATTAGAAAATTCAGCCATCATATAGATTTGATTCGGGGAGAAAATCTACCTAATAAAGCAGCTTACAAGATGACTCCCATAGAGAATGAAGAAATCAGGAAACAAGTTCAAGAACTGTTAGATGAGGGACCAATTAGAGAAAGTTTCAGTCCTTGTGCAGTGCCAACAGTGTTGAGCCCAAAGAAATATGGAGGCTAGAGAGTGTGCACTGATTCAAGAGAAATGAATAAGATAACAATCAAGTACAAATTTCCTTTACCTAGAATTGAAGATTTGATGGACTGTTTGAGTGGAGCAAGATATTTTACAAAGTGAGATTTAAAAAGTGGTTATTATCAAACCAAAATTAGAGAGGGAGATGAGTGGAAAAACTGCCTTTAAAACAAATGAAGGATTGTATGAATGGATGGTAATGCCTTTTGGTTTGTCAAATGTTCCCAGTGTATTTATGAGACTCAGGAATGATGTTTTGAAAGAATTTATAGGTAAATTTGTAATAGTATATCTGGATGATATAATAGTTTATAGCAGATCAAAGGATGAACATGTGATACATATGAATTATGTCTTACAGAGGCTACAACAAGAGAAATTACTGTTAAATTTAAAGAAATGTTCATTCGTGAAGGAGGAGTTGGTGTATTTGGGTTGTTTTGTTTCTGCTGAGGGGTTAAAGATGGATCTTGAGAAGATCAACGCAATCATGGAGTGGCCTTCACCGAAAAGTGTCTTTGAGGTAAGAAGTTTTCACGGTCTTGCTAGTTTTTATAGGAAATTCATCAGGAATTTTAGTAAGATCAATGCTTCTATTATTGATACTATTAATAAGGATATACAACCATTTAAATGGACTGTTGATGTAGAAAGGAACTTCCAGCTGTTCAAGAGAAAGATTATTGAGAAACCTATTTTGATTTTTCCTATTTTTAATAAACCTTTTCAAGTGAAGTGTGATGCCAGTGGAGAAGCCGTTGGAGCTATGTTAAGTCATGAGGATAGACGTGTAGCTTATTTTAGTGAAAAGTTGAATAAGTCAAAGAAGAAATATTCTTCTTATGACAAGAAGTTTTATGAAGTGGTGTAGTCTTTGAGGAAGTAGAGACATTACTTGATCTCTAAGCAGTTCATATTGTATTCAGATAACCATGCATTACATTACATTATGCAATAGCCAAAGCTTAATCAGATGCATGCAAAATGGGTAGAATACCTTCAGAGTTTTAATTTTGTCATATAACTGGTCAATCAAACAAAGTAGTAGATGCCTTAAGTAGAAAAAGCATTTTAGTGCAACAAAGTCAAATTCAAGTGTTGGGTTTTGATTTTCTTAAGGAATTATTTGAGGAAGATATATATTTTAAAGAGGCATTTGAAGCTTGTAGAAATCCTGTTTTGTTAGATAGAAGTAAGTGGTTGGATTATTTCCTGGAAGAGGGATAGTTGTTTAAAATAAATTAGCTATGCATACCAAATTGTTCTATGAGAGAAAATTTGATCAAGGAGAAAATTGAAGAAGATTGGACCATGTAGAGATTTAAGGAAATTTTCTGCAAATGCATATGAAATTGAGTTACCCCCTGGTATTGGAATACATCCAATTTTCAATGTTTCTGATTTGTATAGGTATGAAAAGGGATAGGAAGATGACACAGTAGAAGACAAGGAAGAACAAGAGGTAGATTGGGTAAAACAATTACCTACAGCAAAGACATTGCAGCCAGAGAAGATATTGGATAAATGAGTGTTTAAGAAAACAAGGTGACATTAGTATTTTCAGTACTTGGTCAAGTGGAAAGATCAACCAATTGTTGATGCTACCTAGATGACAGATACCATGCTACAGAAGTTGGGCAGTTCTGTAGAAGAGCTCATGGACAGGAGCCCATGAAGAACTTTTTCCTCAGGAGTCTGACGTAGGAGCATGAGGCTTGAAGGAAAAAGGCTTCATTTTATTCCAAAAATAAAAAAAATGTTTACAAGCAAAGGAGTGGGATCCTTTAGCTGTGAATTTACAAAGTTTTCTAGATAGGAATTGAGCTAGAATATAGGTATTTGAATGATTTTGTAATTAATTCAAGTATTTACGTAAGTTATGAACTATTGTAAGAGGATTTGGCTCGACTTCATTATGGAGAATTAGACTGTAAAGAATTGAAATATCTTTGTATCTTTGTGGATTTTTGCATGAAAGGATAAATCCCAAAGGTTGAGTTCCTTTCAAATATCTTTGTGTATTGCTGAATTCCATCTTGGCCTGCAAACATAGAGTTATGTATGATCTGGAGTTCTCATGTTTAAATTCCTCATTCACTATGTATTAAGTTAAGCTAAATGTGTCTCGAACACTGCAACTTTAATTAGCTAAACTCTAAATTCATTAGTGAAGAGATAAACCTGGCGAAAGCACTAAAATCATACCAGAAGGAGGAGAATGTCTGATAAACTTGTGAGGAAAACCGAATAAGCCTATAACCCTCTGATCGATAGAACCATTAGATCTACAGTAGTCACATACAAATCAGCGTCAAGGTTTAACCAAAAACTGGATGTGCTATTTTATCAAAATGGGTTAATAGTGAAGTTGATTTCGACTGTCCGATTAGAGGAGCGAGATCCAATGGATATCGCGTGGAAAAATGAACTATGGTTAATAAAATTTTTGGACCCAATGAGCAATTCAACTGTGGCTTAATTCCATTGAAGACTGGATGATCGTAACTATTTGCTGTGGAGGTTGTGATCGACTTGTGATTGTGTGGTGAAAGTATACACAGGTTAATCCAGATTCTGGACCCAAGAAACTATAAGCTAGAGCTTTGTTTTCTTTCAGTTTGGGGTAAGTGAAGTTCTGTTATTTTCTGGGTAATATTAGCAATTCGGCTGTTTTAGTAGAATATCTAAGTTTGGAGTCGGATGACCTAGGTTTTGAGGCGGATGACTGAAGCTCCATGAGAAATATGAGAAGAACTTCCACCTGTGCTTGAGGAGATCATTTCAGGATTTGAACGATTATCCCTTACACCTGCAACCAAACAACCACTATGCTATCATTTGTTGATGAATCCTAGATTGCATCACTCCACATCATATAACTCTTCCTATGAATCCTCTAAAGGGACAATATTGCCATATTTTAATAGCCTGAACTCCCACAAAGAAAGAATTTTGCTTCCCCTGTTGCGTTTCTTGTCAATGACTTAAGCAATTTTCTTCTTCCTAACATGGAAAATCAAATTCTATTCTATGGCATCTAGAGATGGTCTTATTTGTGACAATACCTTGATGGTCTTATTTTACACAATCTCCCATTTCTTCATTTTCTATTGACCAATCATTAGACGGTCCTTCTTCCTCTGCTAAATTTTCCTTAACATCTTTCAGTAGATGTTCTCTCTCTTCTTCTTTCATTTGGTTGTCCACTTATGCCAAATATGTTCTAGTTTCTGCAACAAAATCTACAATCATAAGACAATTATCAATATAAAAAATATAAGGCCTTTGTGCCTCTTCTTCCTTTGGAAACCTTTCAGTATGTTGCTCTGATCTTTCCTTTAACTCCTCTATCATCACATTAGTAGGCTGATTCGAACTCAAAGAATTCTTGAGGATGTCAACAATTCTCTTTTCCACACCATCTATTTTAATGATGCCTCTCTGCACCTGTTCACTGTAGTGAACTGTTTCTTCTCCAGTCCCATTGTCATAATCTTCTTCAAAACTTTCATCTTCTGGAAGGTATTCTTCCATGTTTTTTACAGCTTTAAAAGACTGCTTATCTTCTTCCAAACATACAACCATACACAAGTTATCAGTTTTAGAAACACAAGACCTTGTGGTCTCATTTTATGCTTCAGCCATTAAGTCTTCTGGTTGCTCTGAATCATTGATATGATTGAACTCCTCTGTCTCTTCGTTACTTTCAAAAAGTAATGGTCCATGTTCTAGTTCACATACACAAACTTCAACACCTTCTCCATCATTTTCATTTTTCTATAGCTCAACTCCTTTGCACTTCTCTATCTTCAATTTGACATCTATAATATGCTCAAGCTCCCTCAGATCCTTTATTAACTGCATATTTTCCTGTTGATTCCTCTTCTCTTATAGCCTCTGCCACTTCACTTTCATTCTCATGACATAACCATATTTCTGGTCCTTCTCATTTCTCTGCAACATCTCAATTAATACTTCAAGCTGAACTGCCATCTCAGCTATTTCTTTATCATATTTTTCATCACTCATTCTCATGCCATTTGTCTTCGCATCTCTATTCCTTTTTCCTTTACCGTGGTCTCTTTCAAAACCTCTGCTATGACTGTCACTAGTCATCATCCTTTCCATCTCTATGAGTTCCTCACTCACTTCATTATGAGTTGTGCAAGCCTCTGCAATAGCAAGTCTTACCTACCGCCACTTACCTCACCAAGCTTTCCTTTATACTTTGACTATTTTCAAGTACTGGTCCTCTGTCTGGAACCTCCTTGAGAATTTTCCTCTCCTCCTTCTAGGCTTCAACACATATGCACGTCTAAGAACACAACCGTCCTCTTGTATTTCAATCATAATGAAATACTTGGTTCTGACCACCTCTTCTTTCACTTAGAAAGTCTTATCATCTTTCTTCATTACTGAGCAATTCTACCCACATCCTCTATGGAATTTCCCTCATGATATTCTTGTGAGTTGCAACAATACCTCTGTAGTAACAAGTCTCCTTCTTGCTACATATGCCTCACTAAGCTTCTCTCCTTTGAGATCAATCTATTAGAATTTGTCTGGTTCTTTCCTCTGGAACCAATTGAGCACTCCTTGCTCTAGGTTCCTGCAATCTTCTCACCTTCTTATGATGCTACATGTGAATCAATATAAGGACCACAAACTCTCCAATCTTCAAATAAAGTTAAAATAAAAACATAGCATATCTCCTTCAAGATATTTGTCTCATCCTGTTCCCCCATTCACATGCGCTTTGAATGGATTGTTCCTTTATCCAGCCTTCATTTGTATTGTCAAACTCTGCCACTCTTCAAGGACTTGCAAAAGTTCCTCTTACAGTTTAACTACTATAATCCTACTCCAAATTTTCACTCATTCAATTTCTGCTAATCATTAAAGAAACTTGCATACCATCACCTATCTTCAGGATCTCACCACTCCTGCAAATCTATTTCAGTAGATCTTCATACTTCCACTGTGAAAATTTCAACATTCAGCTATTGTCAATCAGATTTAGAATCTGATTCTTTCTTTCAATCTCCCAGCTTCATCTTGGTGAAGCCCTAACTGTCAACAACAATTACTCCTTCATTGGGTTTTCTTTCACTGTTTCATTATTGCCATGAGTTTCTTCAAAAAATTTACCTGTTCCCACTCTGATACCACTTTGATGGAGCAAAGCTACAACTTTTCATATCCCTGAACCTGTGGGTTATGAGCCCACAACAATTTGTTAATTTTTATATTGTGCAATGATCTCGTTCCTATGATCGTTGTCAATCTAACAAATTTGTCGATCTGATGATCCAGATTTATTTCTCTGCTCAAGATTCCGCTCACTCTGAAATCTGCGTAATCACAATTTCACTTCGTCGTGGTTCCACTTGTCCACCAAACTTGGTTCTTCCACTAAATTTCCTTCTCACCTCCAGATCGACTTGTTACCAAGTTCAAATCTGCCAACTCTTTTCTCCGCTTACAAATAGTGTGTCGAGACTTCTCTAATTTCTTTACTCTGCCATGCAACTATACCTCTTTTTCTTTAACACCACTTCAAACTGGAATACACAATACTCTCTGTATTATTTCCCTTCTTCCATATTTTGTAATTCATTCTTTACTTGACCTATACATACATCTATTAAATCCAAACTACAATCACACATATTCTAACAAGATGGTAAGTCTTTTGTCACTCAGAAAGACTTTTATAAATTCAACTTGAATACATTCATCATGGTTTGTCACACAGAAACCATAAATTGAAATTTACGGAGCACTCAGCGCATAAAAGGAATGACACACATAGTCATAATGAATTTAATTTCCTCATTCATTAAACAAATGTACAGAGACAAATAAAAATCTATTTTACGATCTATCTTTGGCCTGATCTGCCTTTACATGGTTTATACCAATGGCCCTTTCTCGTTTCAATGCCTGTAGGCTCATAATCCAACTCTCTTGTCTCTAACTCTCTCACTAACTAATTCTTTTAAGCCTTCAAGGCTTACAAATTATACCCAAGAGGACTTTGTTAGCCAATTTTGGTTCAGATCCTGAATAATTTCACCTAAATCCTAAATATCCTAATCTAATCCCTAAAATCATGAAACTAACTCCTAGTTCCTCTAACTCACACACTGTTCTTGAAATCTCCCTTAACGAGAATATTTCATTACAATATCCTTACTATTGTACAACCCTCATAAAAATATAGGAAGATAAATAATTAATCACTCTTGAGGGAATCAGGTCCCTTGAAGCACAAGACCCTATGCTTACTAAAATGCAATGGTTTTTTTGAGGAGGATGCTCCTGTATCATAAGGGAGTAGTTCAATGTAAAGGAGAGGAAATATCACATATTACATGAAAATAACAATGAGCTTCCGAGTAAGTAAAAGGAAACTTAATATGAAATCGAAGAGTTTAAAACCATGTTTGAAGGTAATATTTCCTTAATTGAGGATACATAAATGTTTTGGGATGACATTATTGGAGAAGGTCTTTCTATATGAGAGTATTTTCTTATAATTCCACAAAAACATAATATGATAAGAGGATCATAAATGAGCATTTATTTATGCAAGAAATAAGTATAAAAAGAAGCACTCAAGTACAAGGAGGTAATTAAGTATTTGAATGAAAAATATTGAACAAAAGTAAGGGTGAGAGTTAGAATATTTTGGACCAGTCACACTAGTGATGTCGTACCTTAACATGTGGAGGCATGGAAATATGGGTGAAGGTCAAGACTGTGTGATGGGAGTTCCACCAAAATATCCATTCTGTTAGTGCTCAAATCTACCTTAGGTTGAAATAAGCTAAAACTCAAGGCTACATCAAACCACGCTCAGCCTCGTAGCTAGCCCTACGAGGACAGGAGAGGGCTCTCTCCAGGTATATCTCGAAAAAGGTAATCAATGAGGCTCAGGATGACTAAATTTGCAACTGATGTTAGGCTAGGTATGAAGTACAAGGAGTTTTAAATTGATTTTTTGAAATTTTGTTGAATTCAAGGGAAAGGCAATTTTGGGTGCGGGGATGAGGCACAGTTTTTGCAGAGGTCTACTTGGGGCAAGATAGGCGATTGTTTTGATGCCTTTAAAAAGAATGAATGGATAGATCTGACTGGTGAGAAGCTAAGGAGTGCAAGAAGCTTTCAAGGATTCTCCTTAAACAAATGAAAACATGGAAAATCAAACAAATTTAAAGGCAGAGCATAGAAAATTATGGATTCTATCTTAACACTTCATTTGTTCAATTGCAGAAGATAAGAGAGGGAAATTTATACACATGAAAAACTTACAAATACTGAAAGAAGCACACCATCAACACATAAAGCCACATGAATCCCAAATAGTTCTCCAAAACCCTCATCTTTCCTTTTCCAAAAATGTAGATAAAATATGTACAATAGAGTGTCAAGCTATTCCCAAGAGTCCAACACTGAAAATGACTAAGAAAATACATAATATAGGCAAGCCAACCCATTCCGTTGCCTCTAGGGGTCGAGCTCATCATCCTAGGAGTTGTTTCAACCAACTCTAAACAAAGCACTACAATCTAGGCAGTCAAAACAACTTGCCTCTATAAGCCAGGAAACCAATTCATTCATTAAATTTTCACCTTTTAGTGAATGAATCTTCTAGAATAAGCAACTAAGTGTCAAAATAACATCATGTTTGATTAATTACATCAAGAGGAGTGAAAAAATCACATCACAAGTCAAAACTGGTCAAACTGGCTTCATTTCCTGAGCTGAAGAATGAAAACTGGACCAAAAACTGTATGCATAGCGCCCCTGATCCCTATGCATAGTGCACATTTCAGCCTATTTTTGGGGCATTTCCTGACATCTAAATTCAGTTCACAATAGCTCGTTGGAAAGCCCTGGATGTCTGATTTCCATCCCAAGTTGAATTTTTCAATTTGGAGCTCATTTTCCCCCTCAAAAATGCATTCTCCCAGAGATACTTCCTGTCGTTGGAAAAGGTGGCAGAAATGTGATTTTCATGGTGTTTTTGGGCCTTTTGGTCACCCAGAACTTAATGAAATGATTTGGAAATAGTTGAGCATGTATAATTCATCATGAAAAATCCAAAAGTACAAGCCAATTGTGATTTGGACATCACAATCTTATGGGTCACGCGCGGTGCGCTACGCGTTGAGCCAAAAAACCTGTTTTTAGGACAAAATTTTCAAAATGACAAAAATTTCTCCGAATTTTCTCAAACTTGGAGTGAAGACCCTCTATCATGTATTGTGCCACGCCAATGAAGCCTCGACCAAAATTTGGAGTGGATCGGGCTTTTTGCGCCATTTTAGTGCCTTGCTCAATCGCCTCTTTAGGATCTTCATTTTCGCTTTGCAAACATGCATGCGAGCCCAATAGTGAGTTTTCTTATGACGAAGCATGTCTTTGTCTCTATTTTCCTTCGCCAAAAATTTCTCCAAATGAGTGTTTACCCGGATGAGCATAGATTCTCGATCAATCGGTGTCAAATCACCGGGTCTCTTTCGGGCCAATTCTCGGTCTTCCCGGATTTGCCGCAGCTCATAAAGTGTATGTTCATCCTCTAGCTATTTGTTGTGCTCCTCCAAGTAGTTAATCACCCAAATAGCCATCTGCAATTTCTTTTGCAGCAAGTCATTCTCAGCCCTTTTCTCTCGGATGATCTCTTTTAGCTCCGAGCTAGGAGAGCTCGCATCAACATCAATGAAATCCGTGTCTCGACCTCCTGAAGCAGCCTCCTCATGCCTGGGCTTCTTGCCCCTATCCTGGACCTGTACCTGTGCTCAAGAAGAACG
>APFE030265977.1:87589-116472 GCA_000404065.3 Pinus taeda | reverse complement strand
TTGGGGGTAAGTTGGTACATCAACTTCCCGGGGTCGTAACTTTAGCATATGATCTCCGTTTGACGCGTACAATAGCTCATTAGAAAGATCTATTCAAGCACTATCATTTTTGGAATGGGCAACATCGGTCCATTGCATGGACCCATGTTGCCCCTGGATTCCCCAAAAAACGTCGTTTAGGGCCTCAAAACGGCTCCGGAAGTTCAGGACCCGAAAAACTGCTAAATAGTAAGTTGTGCTACAATTAAGGAAACTGAAAATGCTGAGAAAGACAATGGTGGGGGTCCAGGTGGACTTGGCAGGTGGCCACCAATATCCACTTGGATCAAAACCACTTTATGGTAGCAGGTCGCTCTTAAACATGAAACTTTCACTTCATCACTGTGACTACTTGGGTTGGGTTATCAGCTTGATGGTGATCATAATGTTGGCCTATCATACCATCCATCACTTTGTTTTGGGTCAATGCTACCAATTCATTTCAGTGTCACCAACATGTTCAATAGAAGTCATCCAGTTAAAATTCATCCTTTGCAATACCATGAACCTTTATTTTCATGACTACCATTCTTGAACCTTGTGTCGTCAGTCCAATTCTGTCTCCAAAAGCATTATGATCGTTTCATGTCGTTGATGTCGGATACATCAAGGCCCTCCTGCGACGAGTCACTTCTTGTCGACATCAACACATTATCCAAGAAGTTGACTTAGAAACACCCTTCCAGTACCTTGAGACTTGCATACATCAATGGCAAGTTTCTCACTTCCTGTGATAGGTTGACATCACTAGCCTTCGACCAAAAGACTTTGTATGGTGTTCGACATCAAAACATCCATCACACCATGTAGAATGTGTTATAGTACCTTGAGGATCATTATCATTATTGGTGATTTCTCTCGCATATGTTAATGACTTACATCATTGGTTGGTATCCAGATGGTGTATTCCCGTGTTCAACTTCAGATCACATATTCACATGGTTAGACTAGTACTTGAGCGAATGATTGAATGAGATATAAGACCCCTGGATCTAGTTTCATCCATTCAGGCTGCGATTTCAGGAGTACTAAATCATATGTACAATGGCCTTACACTGATGGTCATCCATTCATGGGTCTATATCTGTAGACGACTATCTATGTACATGTAATGAAAGTTTATATGCTGAGCATGGGTATGCCTTCCCTCAACGATTCATGAAAAAATCAAAATATCATGATATATGTATTGTAATTGATGCAGGTCACCTTCCACTTCGAAACCTCCTCATCACATCGTAAAGCATTTCATTCGACATTTACATTTTTCGACTTCATGCTTTAGGGGGCAGCTGTTACGAATCCATTTGGGCATCTCACTCCCATAATCCATATCAGTGTTTTAGGGCTCATCAAACACTAATTTCAGTTGCTACATGCCCTAAAGAAGTCAACCTTTTGAATGCCTCCTTCCCAGACAGTTTCATGACTTGAATACTAATTCCCTAGATAAGTAGCCATATCTAGAACAACAGTTATTAGAACCTAGTTATTTCACCACATGGGAGATGTGTTACTTATTTCACTTGATTTTTTTTTCCTTCTAAAAGGAATTTTATATTATCACAGTTCTCATATTTACAAAAATAAGAACCTGGAAGTTCCAAATTAGCACATAAATGAACTTAACGAGAAAATGATTAGCTAAGTTAGATTTCTTTTCCTAGAAGAGCACCCCTCTTTCCACGTCTAAAGGAATGCCACTCTACTCCAGTTCCACCTTTGTTGTCATTCTCATTCCTCTTGATCTCTCTCTAGACTGTACCGGAGGAATTGACGTTGACTTCTTTCTAAATATTGAAAATGCCTTCTTCAATCCTAATAGCAGCGTAATTCTGCTCATCGGTTGTTCAAATCTAACAGGTGGAGTCTTGTTCAGATATTTGGATGTCCCTTTCTAATGTCTCTGAGTAGTTTTACATATATGTTAACTACATATTCTTATTGAGAAGAAATCTTGCTCCACCCATAGAAATGATTAATGATGCTTGTATTAGAGTGAGTCACCAGATGATCTTCCCAAATCTTCTATTCCTTCAGTGTACTTTAGCACTTTTAGGGGCAATTACTAGTTACAATAAACTTACCATATAACAAGGTTCTTAACCATAGATATTTACCTCGATTTGATCATGATATTATTAACTTAATAGGCTTTGTTACAATATTATAGGCTTCTCAAAACCACTTGCCGAAAAACCACGACTGTTTCAAAATCAAAATAGTTTAATTTTAATTTTATTTAATAACATTTTTTTAAACTAAATCTAAAACCAAAAAGGATGGAGAGATATTGTAGTGGTGTAAATGTTTGTTGAAGTCTTCCTATTTCAAATTAAGGTGGATGGGGATTTTTTTACATTTTTTTTAATTGATGACCTAGATTGATTCTTAAAGGAATAGGTTCAACATATGCTTTGTTTGAATGTTTATCGTTGTTACAAAGTTTTTTAAGTTGAATTAATTTTTAATAAATTAAAAGAACTATATTCATGCCATATGGCTCCATGCTCACCAATTTCCTAGGGATTTGAGAGTATTCCAATTCTAATAAGTTCATATTTCGTTGTTACAGAGTTTTTTAGGTTGCATTAATTTTTAATAAATTTTAAAAATTATATTCATGCCATGTGGCTCCATGCCCACCAATTTCCTAGGGATTTGAGAGTATTCCAATTCCAATAAATTCATATTCTAATTAGACAAGGAAGTTAATATATAAGAAAATTTTCTTGATCAAAATGATCCATTTAAAAATAAGATCTACAATTCCTTTTATTTTCCTCAAATTAAATTAGATTCTGGCCACTGGCTTGCCTGCCAATTTCCTAGGGATTTGAGATTATTTCAATTCTAATAAGTTCATATTCTAATTAGATGGGGAAATTAATATATAAGAAAATTTTATTTAGCAAACTCAGCAAATTTTATTTAGCAAAATGATCAATTTTACAATAAGATGTGTAATTCCTTTTTTTTCTCAAGTTAAAGTTGACCCATAACCTTTTTCTACATGGTTAATCAGGGAAATTTGTGCATTGGTAAGACATTATTTGTGTTGCAATAGTTTTTTTGTTATATTTATGAAGCCTTTGGCTAGATCAACCACATTATTATTTTTAATGTGGTTGTACTAGTTATAGAATAACACATTTAGATCCATCTTAACTCTAGATTTACCAAACATAAAGAGAGATCAAATATTTTATATGCAAATATTTTTAAAATGAAAAGAGATTTAATCTATCTTAACTCTTGATAAATCAAAAATTAAAATAAATTTATGATATTAAGAAAAATATACAAAATACATGGTGAATAACAACAACATTTAGTCTTTGGATTTGAAAGAAGTTTGAGAGAGAGAAATTGATCATAAATGTATGGATCATAAATACTTAGGACTTAAAGTAAAATGATATATTTTGAAATAATTTGCATTCTTTCAAGTTTACAACACCCTCTTGGTCAAAACACACAAAATATAATACAAGAGGGTTTTTAAAGATAAGAAGGGTTCAAAATAGGGGGGTTAAGGCCTCATAAATATTATAAAAAATGAGCAAAATTAGGACTCAACATCTCCCCCACACCTAGATTCTTGCGTGTCTCTTATGGAAGAAAAAATGTTCCTCCTGGAAGAAAATGCAGTCCTTGTTTTGGACCACAGCTACTGTAGCAAGATGGTCTAGGTGCGCCTTGCTAGATTCTACTTTCTATACCGAGTTCCAATACTTTTCATTCTTCTTCTGCAAATGACCAATCTGAACTTGATGTTTCTTCATAATACGGAAAGCCTTCTGATGTTTTCGCTTTCCATTCTTCCACATCTTTCTACAATTGCAAGATATTCTCCTTCAAGTTTTTTTTTTTTTTGGAGCACCCTTTGAGAAATGCTGACCTCATTAATTCCTTAGAGGTCCCCTCATCATCACATTGTCCCTAGGAGGACTGCAGTAGACTTGGTTCCTCAGTCTTGACGGGTTGTGCCCTCTGCAGCCTATTTAATCACTAACTTTATAGCGTGGATCCTCGTAAAGCGTTTAGCAGGCAAGAGGGTGCCCTTTTAGCTTCGAGTTTCACCCAACAGTTTCCCTTGTTACTAAAACTAGGCGAAAATAATTCAAACCCAATGAAAACAAGAAGGTTTAATTCGAAAAGACTTGGGAGTAAGGGGAAACTTTGAGTTATGGGGGAACGTGATCATGATTGTCATCATGATCCGTTCTGCTAGATAAACATTGGGCAGATAACATCGTGAAAATCAGAATAATAGTTCGGAATGGGAATTTGTGTAAGATACCAACGGTCAAGGCTGTCTTTTCTGTTAAGGTAGCCATGACTTAAATTCATACAAATTTAAAAATTTTAGTACCATTACTTTTCTGCCCTAAGTATTCTAACGTCAA
Organism: Pinus taeda; assembly: GCA_000404065.3. Classification (NCBI taxonomy): domain Eukaryota; kingdom Viridiplantae; phylum Streptophyta; class Pinopsida; order Pinales; family Pinaceae; genus Pinus; species Pinus taeda. The sequence continues at coordinate 112,024 of APFE030265977.1, read as the reverse complement.
AACATACCTTCGATCTTACCTTACAACTATCAATACATTTGATGACGCCTGTACTTACTTTGAAATTATGAACCACTTTGAAATCATATTAGATGAAAGATCATATAGCTACGTGGCCTCAAATAACAATGATGATAATTGGTACTTTCCATATTCTGTAGAATATTCTCTGCTTGAAATTCATTCTTCAGGAAATAATTCTTTTTGCTGTAGAAATGCTACGGCTGGAATGTTCTGCAAGAATTCATCTATAGGAAACCATATTCTCCCCCTCTTGTACAGTTCATTGCACATGAATAAATAGGCCGAGGTCGAATGAACAATGAACTCACTGGATTACCAGCCATTAAGGTCAGTTGTTAACCAAAGTGAGGCCCACCACCAATAATGAGAGTGAGGACCAAGGTACATCTGATGCATCCTATCAGGTGTGAATGTATGAGCTATTATTGAACCCCCTGTAGGATCCAACAGTGAAGGAGCCATAATGAATCCCCATTGTTGCTGACGATATAGCCTGTCTTTAAGGTATACAAGCTTTACGGCATCGCTAGTCTCTAATCTTGAAACCTAGATAATTTGTTGATATCGATGAGCCAAGATCGTTGGAAGGAGGGCCTTAAGAAATTCCACATCAGTCCAACAGGAGAAAGCCAAAAATTGCTTGAAAAACGAAATTTATTCTAAGGGTCCACTGACCTGTTATTTGAACGAGCCGAGGACAGTTTATGCTCGCCAAATTTCAATTTTAGAGAGTCTAAAATACTGAAAAAAGGACTCCAAGGGGGCTCATTTTTCGTAATTAGTCCATTAGACCCAGAAAAAGGAATAAACCTATACCCAATAGATGTTCTTCTCATTGTTTAATGAGCACAAGAAGGAACAAAGTAAGATCAGTTTATTGCAGCAGAAAATCAAGAAGAGAAAGTGAAAGGAATGACCCCCTTTCCCACCATTTCCAGCTCTTTCTTCTTCAATATCATTTCCTTTGTTGTTGGGTCAAGTTTAATTCCTACATCAGAAACACGATGATCCAAGATAACGCCTTAAGTCATGATTATAAAACATTTTTCACTGCTTAATGAAATATTAGTCTCTCTACATATTTGCAAAACCTTCCTAAGATTAAGTAAAGCCTCTTCAAAGTATCACCCACCACCATAAAATCATCCATATAAACCTTTATGCAATCATATAAAATATCAGAGAAGATACCAAGTATCATATTTGTATCTACATATTCCGAAGAAAATGTGTCTGAAAAATCTTTCAATATCTCAGTTAATCGATTTTCCTGTTCATAAGTTAGGGCAGAATTGATAATTAAAGTTTTTCCGAGAAAGATCTCAATTACCTTGCTTCCACCTTCAGTTGTTGATTCTGCAAGAAATACAGATAGGAGGGATGAATCTAATTCAACTGTTGTACTATGGTTTTGGAAGTTATGCTCAAAAATGACATCTATCTTATGACTTGACTACCCCTCTAAATGCTGGGAAAAATCAAGGTTTGAAATAGAGCAATTAATTAAATTATCCCCAATATTTTCTTGAAGGCCCATAGCTTGAGCTATGGTCAAAACTGGTTAAATAATTTCTGAATTAAGTTCTTCCTCATCCCAATGAATCTTTTCTGAATTCAAGAGGGGTTTGGCAGGGGGATATAGATTGATGTGCTTGATTTCAGCCTCATGAGTGATGGTCATGTTCCCTGAGCTACACCTCATGAAGGCATCCATTGTGGCTGACCAAGGTATCCTCAAGATCAAAGGGTGCCTCCCTAAATTTGTCTTAGGCTCAAGAACATAAAAATCCACACGATATTCCTAGGAATCTAATGAAATGAAAATGTCTTCCAAAACACCCTTTGGCTTGACCTTAGATCTATCTGTTAATTATAATGCAGTATGGGTAGGAGGAAAATCAAAGAATCCTATATGAGATGGTGTTTCGATTGTTATTATATTAATGGATGCAACTAAATCACTTAAAGTATTCATTATTGGATATCCATTGATGAAGGTGGTAACCACAAGAATTCCAGGGTCTGCATATTTTTCTGTGGTAAATCCGGTAGACATAAGGCTTCCAATTTTCCCACCTACTTGAATTGTAGAGGGTTCTTTCATTTTTCTCCCCATCTTTTTGATACATAGTTCCCTAAATATTTTAGCATAGATTGATATATCCCTAATCGCTTGCAGTAAAGGAAACTTGATGCATAAATTTCTTAACTTGGATACTAGATCAAATTCAATTTCTTTTTTCATTTCTTCCACCCCCAACTTCTCAAGAAAAGGAGGCTGGACAATTTGAGATAAGATAGGTTCTTATGATCTTAGAATGTTTTTTTCTGTTGTTTCTTATACATTTTCCATTTCAGGTGTATGAGGGATTTCTCCCTCTATATTCCCTTCAATATTTTCTAGTTGGGTCACCACTTTTCCTAACCTTAGTTTAATTTCCTACAGAGACGCAGGAAACTCCTACAGCAAAGGTACATAAATTTCCTGCAGAGGCTGAGGTGCAATGTAATCAGTAGGATAAGTGGGATAAATGGCCATTCCAATATTTTGAGTAGATTGGATGGATTTATTGTTGAGATTGGATACATACTGGGCAGGAAGTTGTTGCTTTACCATTCGTTGTACATAAAAGTTTTGAGGGGAATAATTTGGTGCAACAGGGTAAGGGAAATTCCCTTGCCAAGGCTAGGGTTGCCAAGGCATTGGAATGTTCCACATTTGATTCTAGGCATAAGGAAATTGAAAATGTTGTTGTAACATGCCTGCAGGACATGGTTGCCATGGAATTTGAGGTGCCATTGTAAATTATGAATGAGCAAAAATAGAGGATTTTCTGGCAGAAGAAGTTGTTGTGGGATCATTAATCCTCTTAGGATCAACTATCAAACCCTGTTGTAAGCCTCCTGTTGGATTCCTTTGTTTCTTTTTTCTTTACGAACTTCCCCTCCCTTACCAGATTATTAGTGGACGAAGTGGTGCTCACATCACCACTAAAAATATTTGAAAATATTGGACCCTATTCATATATTATGTAGAAAATTTAAAAAATTCTACTTACCAAACAATCAAGACACGACTTTGTTGAATTCTGATCTCTGCAGGTGCATAAGCCTTACCCCAGATCTTACCACTTCGACTCCCCCAATCCTAAAAAATTCAAACAAAAGAAACCATACTAAAACACTTCGAGTATCATCCCTTAGCACCTCACAGATAATGACACCAAAATGTTGGGGCAAATTATAGACTTATAATTTGACAGACATAAATTATTGACTAGGGGTAGGTAATCTTGTGAGATGTTGCGCAAAATATATGCAGGATAATACCTTAAGTGTTGTTCCAAATAAAATCACACACACACAGCTTCAAGAACTCTTGTCCTCATCAACACTTAGCAGCAAAGGCTAAGGAATAGATAATTCATCTCTCTACAACACTTAGAATTATTGATGCAAATCCAGAAAAGATACAAACCTAAACAACAAAAATTAACTCAATTCACACTTTGCATAACAGAAATGAAAACATATTCAACAATTCCAAATCATTCATCAAATGAGCTCACATCTAACCATCATTCACAAGCTATTACAAATTAGAAAAGAGAACTGCAAGCTGTGAACTAGTTCTAGTAATGCGGGAAAATTATAGACTTATAATTTGACAGACATAAATTATCGACCAGGGGTAGGTAAGCTTGTGAGATGCTGCGCAAAATATAAGCAGGCTAATACCATAAGTGTTGTTCCAAAAAAAATCACACACACACACAACTTCAAGAACTATTTTCCTCAGCAATACTTAGCAGCAAAGGCTATGGAGTAGATAATTCATCTCTCTACAACACATATAATTGTTGATGCAGATCCAGAAAAGATACAAACCCAAACAACAACAATTAACTCAATTCACACTTCGCATAACAGAAATGAAAGCATATTCAACAATTCCAAATCATTCATCAAATGATCTCACATTTAACCATCATTCACAAGATGTTACAAATTAGAAAAGAGAACTGCAAACTATGTATTAATTCTAGTAATGCATGACAAAAATAAATGGAAATAAAACAAATCTGTAGCTACAAGAGTTGTGAGTAAAAGGGTTCCTCCCTTACTCACAGCCCCTTCAACTACGAAATGAGTTACTCAGTGAAATTCAGTAGAACATCAAGTATTATATTAATTTGGAAAATATACAGTCATACAGGTCTGATATATTCAATCTGTCCTTCCTCTCTCCAGATCCTCCCCTCCTCTCCTAATAAACATAAAGGACTTTTATACAAATACATGGGCATAATCTACCTCAAATTAGAAAATATAACATCCTACAACTGGTGACTAACAATATATGGCAAATATAGCATAAATAAGCATGATGAGTTCAATCCATGACTGAAAGCATGGATCGAACATATTTCGTGAAGCTGCAGGAACAACCTCTTAATACAGCCACTTGAAAAAGCAATGAAGGTCTGGGCAATTTCAATGGCATTTCTAAGGCGACCAATAGGACAACATCCATATTACTGACTTTCTCAACAAAACCCATGTCTTCATTCTCCTCGAGGCTGACCATAACATGTTCAATCATGGAAATCGCTGCAGGAAATCGGGGCGGTTATAGGAAATCTCCGCATCTACAGGAAACTGGCGAAATTGCAGGAAATTACGAAGCATCTGCAGGAAATAGGGGCGATTATAGGAAATCTCTGCATCTACATGAAATTAGTGAACTGCAGGAAATCTCCGCATCAACAGGAAATTGGCGACTGTAGAAAATCTCTGCATCTACAGGAAATCGATGACTGCAGGAAATTGCAGAGTAGTTGAAGGAATATTGGAACTGCTTCTGAAAATGGTTGATTTGCACAATATGTGGTCAACTTCTTTGACATTGTAGGTGATTCGATTAGATAATGTTTAGCTTCGAAAATACTTAGGAATTAAAGTAAAATGATACATTTTGAAATAATTTGCATTCTTTCAAGTTCACAACACCCTCTTGGTCAAAACACACAAAATATAATAAAAGAGGGTTTTTTAGGGATAAGAAGGGTTCAAAATAAGGAGGTTAAGACCTCAGAAATATTATAAAAAATGAGCCAATTGGGAATCAACAATATTCAAGTCATATGACATCTCAAGAGGAGTTGTTTACCAAAATTAATGACAATTATTCTGGTAAAGTCATCTTTGGTGATGATAGTGTTTTTGAAGTGAAAGGGAAAGGCACAATTGCAATACCAACATTGCATGGAAAAAATAAGTTAATTGAGGAATCTTTATTAACATCAACATTGAAGAAGAACCTACTTTCTATAGGACAAATGCTGGAGAAAAATTACAAGTTAGTGTTTGATAATAAAGTGTGCTTAATCATGGATAAGTTGAATCAAAATGCAATTGTTGCAGGAGGTGAAATGAGTGAAGACAAAATTTTCAAGATCTCTTTTGATTCAACTAATTCATAGAGTTTGAAAGCCACAAAGGAATTAAATAGTAAACTTTGGCACTTAAGGATGGGACATCTGAATTTTCAAAGTTTGGTGCTACTAAGAAAGCAGAACATGATGAATGGTCTTCCTTATTGCAAGTTGGATGATAAAGTATGTGAATGGTGTTTGTTTGGAAACAACACAAGGACACTTTTTCAAATAAAACAAGGGAGACTAGAGAATGTATAGCATTGGTGTGTTCAGATTTGTGTGGACCAATAGAGACTATGTCTTTTGGAAAGGTGCATTATTCTAGGAAGACATGGGTGTATTTTTTTGGAAGATAAGTTTGAAGTGTTTTCTCATTTTCTTGAGTTTAAGGCTTTAGTTGTTGAAAAATGCAACAAGAAAGTCTCAATTTGATTTTTCCTTGATCAAATTGAGAAAATTCAAATTTCCACATCAGTAGACAAATTGGATGCAGTTAACTAAGGTGACATGACTCTTGTCACTCAGTTAGCTGAGTAAATTCAAGTTATAGGAGTTGGATTTCAATTAAGCATGTGTGATTGCTAATTTGTAGCAATAAAGGTTAGTTATTTCAAGTTTTTTTGAGTTAAACTAGTTCTAACTGTTGGAGGAACTAGTGGAAGGTCAATTGTGTAGTGAGACTTCATCCTAACTCAGTGATCATCTAGTTAAATGATCAATCAACCAAAAATAGCTAGTGCATGAAGATAATTCGAGTTCCCCGACTATGGTGGACATTCCAAGGTAGTGTAACATCAGTTGTAAACTAGTCTTGAGTGTAAAAGTGTTGCATGTAATCAAATGATCAAACTTGGGAATTGCATAATCATTTTGGGGGGAATTCCTAAATAATCGGGGCCTAATTTCCTCAGCAATTGCACAAGGAAATATGGGTGCAAGTAGAGGCAGAAATTGACTAAGTCTGGGTCAATTCTTGTTAGTGAGCAGAGATATAGGTTATTCACTTACCAGTTGTGCTCATTCCGAGCAAGCAATTGTAATACATCTCTATTCATCCTATTACTACAAGTGGGCAAAGGGGTTTTTAGCAAATTTCCTTCCCCTGGGAAAATATTGTGTGCGTGTGTGGTATTTATCTTTGCATGTTTGTGATTGATGTTCTAAATTGTGTTCCATAGAGTAATAGAGTAGGATTCTTTCTTGTGATTTAGATTAAAATTTCATGAGCAGTTACAATTATACACTGTAATTTCTACATGGTATCAAAGTAGGATTCACATTAGAATAGAAATTTTGAAGTTGTTTCTCAGTAGGGTTGAATTTGTAGTTCAGTGTAGCAGGATCTCTCCAGAGTTGGGAAGATGACCTTCAGTGGGATGAGACTAGAGCATGCATTGGAAGGCAACTCTAATTTCATTGCATGGAGGCAATTCTTGATGACAATGGATTTCTACAATACATCAAGAAAGATGTTCCAAAACTAGCCGAATCTAATGCACAGAACCTAGCCCAATGGAAGAAAGATGCAGCCAAGATGAGCAGAATGATATTGGAGGTAGTATGAGACAATATTTTCTCAAATATCCATGGGAAAGAAACTCTATTCGCAATGTGGAAATCAGTGACATAATTTTTCGAGAATATTAGTGACCACAGGAAGTCGGCATTCAAGGATAAACTTCGATTTATCAAGCTGTAGAAGAATGACACTATCCCGCAGTATCTTAGTAGATTTACACAAGTTCATGATGAACTTGTTGGGGTTGGTGTTAATGTTGTAGAGGATGACTTGGTAAGCCTAGCTCTTCTAGGCCTTCCCAAAAGTTGTCATAGCTACCAGGGCTTGGTGAACAGGAGGGAGAAATTATAGAATTGAGAACACTTATGGTATTATTTGGTACAAGAGGAGATAAGGTAGAATACAAGAGATCGAACCTCATCCAAGGGTGAGGATGAAGAAAAATTTTCATTGGATGGAAACGAAAAGAAGTGAAAAGGGAATAAATCTCAAACCAAACCAGAATCCAACCATGGGGGCAAGAAGAAATACTTGTCCAAAATGAAATTCTTCAATTTTCATGAATTTGGGCACTATGCCACTAAGTGTCCATACAAAAATTCGAGCAATAAGACGTTAGGAGGAGCAACAGGTGAAGCTTTGGCTTCAAAGTTCGAGCTTGACTTCACCCTTATCACATGCATAGTGATGAGTCTCATTATTGAGTAATTATATGGGCCTTAATTGGCCTTAATTCACCTCCTAACTTAGTCAAACCAACTATTCTTACAACTTATTGCATAATTTTAATTATATTTTGTTTATGAAATTAGTTAGAGTTGGATATTTGGCTTTGTGTTCTAATGTGCATATAATGCAGGAATAAAAGATAAAAGCAAGGAGAAATGCAGGTATAAGGGATAAAAGCGAAGAAATATAGCAAAGACCTTGGTCAAGACTCAAATGGGACAAGGTAGAGGAATTATAGGAGGTTAATCCTCCTCATCTACTACCCCTCCATTCGAATATTCCTCCACTAGCTCGGAGTGAAAAAAACCACATCATGAGGACTAAAAGATAGCCAAGCAAGTGAAAATGATAGAAAATAGTTTATTTAGAGTTGGGAGCCAAACCACCCTAATTTGAGAGGAAGTTGTTGGAGACTTCATATGTATAAATAGAGAGGCTTAGGACCTCACTAGGATTCAAAATTAATTTGTAAAACTCTGTTTTATTTCTAAACTACAAAGGCTTGTGAATTTGCTCTGTAATCCATGGTTTATGTAATAAAGATAAGTTCTATTTAAGCCAGCTCCGAGTTAAACTTCGAGGGCTGAAGCTCTTGAGTTAGGGCTTGACCCAAGCAACCACGACTCCTATTTATTGTTCTATTATTCTAGCATAGAATTCTGTTCTGTTTATTTGTTAATTAGTTTCATGGTTTGTTGATGCATTTACTCAAGAAGCTTTGGTTCTGATTCATTTGGCTAAGCAACTTTCTGGTTCTGTTCATTTATTTGAATAACTTCCTATTTATGTTCATTTGTTTCAGTAGTTAGCTGTAGTTTACTGTCATTTGTGGTTTTTTAATTCAGAGGTCAGATTAGAGGAAAAGATTACTATCAGGTTGTGCGCAGGTGTCTCAGCCTCATCTCTTCCCTCTGGGACCATGACTTGAGGCAGAGACCCACCAACAACCCCAAGAACACAATTTTTGATTCTCACATAGGTTATGGAGTTCGTTGTTTGAATGCAGTTAGTTGTATACCCTCACTCATTTTCTCTATTATTTTTCTTTGAAACTGCCTCCAACACGTTCTCCCTCCATCGCTTCCTCGCCATCCAATCACCAACATCCCTTCACAATCACTGCCTGATTCATCATTTTACTTAACTGCCGCCTTGCGTGGACTCCACCATTCACTTTATGAACTTTAAGCCCCCACCGTCGATCTACCTTGCCTGATTCAATAGTTGTTTCTTTGCCTGATCACCAACTAGCTTGGCCGATCTCCACTGTTGATAAGCCTTGCCTGATCCAACGGCTATCGCGCCATATCTTGTGGATTTCTGTCTGACCGTTATCCACCCGAGAGCACGCAAAATGGGTGGTTTCCCCCTGCTACATGTCGCCTGGGGAGGCTAATCGCGTAAAATTTGAGAAAACCACTTATAGCGTTGAGGGCGTGCGATAAACAGCTTACTGCCCTCTAAACACTCTCCACCATTTCCACACGTTCTTTTGCCCACGATGTAATCTCCACCACCCATCTGCCAACTAGCCTCATCTGTCCATCTCTTGCCTTCGCCCACACGATAAGATCTTAGCCGTTCATCACTCCTGTCAGCCTCACCTGTCCATCTCTTGGCCTCACCCGCATGATTAAATCTTAGCCATTCATCTCCTTTGCTCCCTTGTTTTCCCATCCCTTCACTTAAAACCTTCACAATAAGATCTTAATTGTCTATCCTGTTCACCCATCTACCTACGTAACCTTCCACAATCAAATCTCCATCATTCATTACCTTTCACCTGACTGATCCAATGGTTCTTATGCATTGTTACTCCGTCACGCCCCCCTTTCACTAATTTTGACCTTCGATCACTTTTTCCGCCTGGAACCCGACCTAGCCTAAGTTTCTTTGTTACTCCTTAGTCTAGTTTTTATGTTTTTACTTATGCAAACATAGATAATTAGCCTTAGGTTAATTTTAAATTAAAAATTCTTCTTAGCATAGCCGTTTGGTTGATTAAGTTAGGTTATTGTGCAAGTTTAGCCTTTCATGCTGTTTTCTTCATTACTGCAATAGAAGTAGCTCTCTCTTAGAATAAGGTTTGCTCTCCTTCCATCAAAGAATTAAAGTTTCTTCTGACTCTATAAACAGTGACAATAGGCAGGACCTTCACTTCTACTTGTGCATATAACACTATCACCTCCGAGTTTGTATGAACCCTGGGTTGATAAGTAAAGCTGGTAGCCCTGGGAGTTGTAGCATTATTGTTGCAATACCTAGGCTCATCACTTTTTGGTGTTGTTTCCGGGAGGTGTCTAAGTAGAAGTAATTACTACTTTCTTCTATTTCTATTCTCCTACTTTCTTTTATTCTATTTCTAGTCTTCAAACTTTCTTCCATTAGTTTATTTCTACAAAAGTAATCTAGTTTCTTTCTTTCTTTCAGTTATCATTAGCTGCTTTCCTTTCCATTCTGCAAGTACTTTCTAGTTTAAAAAAAAATATTACAAAAACCAACCCAAAAACATTTCCTTTCATGCCTCGTAGGATTAGGGACAATTTAGGAAAATTATTGTCAAATACCCCCACTGCATCCAACAGGCAACCTTCTCTCTTCTTCAGTGAAGGTGAATTGGAAGACCCTTTAGGTGAGAAAACTTACCTATTTGGGGAACCTACAGAAGAAGAAGAAGAGGAAGAACCCATTCCTACTGAACCAATGGCTGGAAACGAAAATGACAGGAGAGATAGAGAGAGAATTGAGAGTGCCTTCCCATCAGGGAAACCAATGGGGACACTAAGATGAAGAATATAAGCCCCTCTGCGCTACCTCATTTCCATGGCCTGACCACAGAGCACCCTGACACTTTCCTATTTGAATTCTCTTTTATATGCCAAACCTATGACTATACAAATGATGAGAAAATTTTAAAACTATTCCCATCTACCCTCAAGGATGCAGCATTGCGCTGGTTCATGGGTTTACCTGGAGATAACATCACAACTTGGGTTCAGATGCAAAAAAAATTTAACGAAAAATATAGGGACTAATGCAGGTCAAAGGGTACTAAAGAAGAGATTTTTAGGATGACCATAGGCCAAGATGAATCCCTAGAAGACTATGAAGAAATATTCCAGCTTAGTTACAAAAGGGCCAGGTGCACACTTGACCCTGAGTCACTAAAGATGGTCTTGCTTAGAGGAGTAAGCGAAGATCTTCTGGATACCTTAAATATGATAACAGGAGGAGATGTCTACCAATTACCCTATGAAGATATTAAGACTGTCTTTAGAAACCATTCTAGGGAATCCAGGAAAAAGGGTAGGGGTAGTCAACCTATGGCTAGTACATCATCCTCAAACTTATCCATCAAGGGTGAAATTGGTAATATGCTAGAAGATTTCAAGAGTGACAGGATGCAAACCCTTGCCTTGCAATTGGACACCATGAACATCAACAGGAAGCAAGAGGAAGCAGAGAGAGCCTTGGCCATTTTTTGTCCTAGATGCACTAGGAGGCATCCTAAGAAAGAATGTCCATTAAATTGCATTCAGATTTGCTCAGTCCGTGAAGAAAACCACTCCACAGACAAGTGCCCTTCTTTACCTGGACTCAAAGTTGAGTATCAAGGAGTTGAAGGGGTCACTGAGCAGCTTTTCTACATCAACCAAAGGAGACCTCCTGGGCCTAGACCATACCAGTTGGGTATGCAAGGGCCATCCCATGCATACTACAACCCCAACCAAGACACCGCTATAGCTTATTCATGACCCCCTACTCATCCTTCCTGGTTTACACCCCCTCCTTGGTCCTATATATCTCAGTATCAATCTCAACCAGCCAGCCAATCATTCCAACCTTATGGTCAGCCACAACATTAGTGGAATGCCCCACCCCAGGGTTAGAGGCCTCAATTCAACAATGTTCCATTCCTATTGCCTCCACCACCTGCACAACCACAACTTCTGCACTTTGCTCTGTTAGAGCCTAAATCTGCCTTAGGCTGAAGGAAGGCAAAATTCAGGGTAACCACAAACCGCGCTCAGTCTGGTAGCTAGCCATACCATAACAGGAGAGGGCTCTCTCCGTGTCATGCTCAGTGAATAAATAAACAATATGGTGTGAGATGACTTATAGTGAATATTGATTTTAGGCTAGTAAATAAATATGGATACAAGAAGCAAATTTTTATAATGACTGAGTTTTTGGGATGTATGGGACCAACAAACAGCAATGAGCAAAGAATTTAACACAAAGGCATAGAATACTTCGTGAGGCAAGACAGGCGGAAAGTCTAGCAATTAGTTTTGAAATAGTGCGAAATGGAAAGATTGTTTAGGAGGGTGAAAAGGGCATAAACACATGAATCCTTTTCAATAGATGAAGAACACTGAACGTGAAACTTTTCCACAGGAAGAGCAACAAACATGAATTCTACGTTATCTTACTTAGAAAATTTCACTGGAAATGAATATGAATGAACTGTGAAACATAACGAAATACATATGAAACATAAAGAGAACACATTTGCGACACTCATACCACATGAATCTCATGAACCAAAGCCGCTTCCTTTCATTAATTCTCTGTCAAAATATACAATGAAGAACTGAGTTTCTCTCCCACAGTCTCCCAGAAATTACAACCAACCTTTTGTAAATGGTTTGCATACAATAAATAGACTATGCCATGAGGAAATAGAACGACCAAGAGTTGGGGAGTTTTTTGAATCATTACAAAGTGGAAGTGGAAAGCCAACCATTAGTTACAGGTGCAGCATTACAAAAATGACAAATGGCTTGGGTGACTGCTCGCCTTCCGTTGCCACTTGGATAGAAGCCAACCTTTAGTGGAAATACTTTAAATTTTGCATTAGGTGCCGAAAAAAGTGTAGTGTAAATGAGCGGGCCCACTTGGAGAAAGTCGCGAAGCAGAAGCGATTTTGGCCTTTTTGTCTATATGCGTCGCACCCAAATCTATATGCACCATGCCACTTTCGAGGCGATTTTGAGGTACCTTCTGGAGTCCAAATTGTGCCCAAGTGTGCTTGCTAGAAAGCCTAGCCTGTCTACTTTCCAACCCACGTGGAATTTCTTAATTTCGTGCTCATTTTCCCCTCCAAAACATCATTCTCCCAAGACAGCTTCCTGTGTGTCAAAATAGGGGCAGAGAGGTCATTTTTTGAGTGTTTTTGACCTCCCAGGGATTCAAAACATGCCCAAATTTCTTGTCCATGCACCAACAGGCATGCTTTTTCAAGTTGAATCCAAAAATGCAAGCCATTTTTGATTTGGAGTTCCCAATCCTAGGGGCCGCACCAGTGGCACGGCGCACAGGGAGAAAAACCATGTGTTGTGCCCAAAAATTTGTCAAGTGACCAAAATTTCCCCAAATTTTTTGAAATTTGGGTTGGAGATCCTCTATGAAGTGCTATGCTGGGCCAGAGAGGCTTCAGCCAAGGTTCGAAGCTGATCTTGCTCCTTTTTCCTCTTTTGCCTTTTTGTCGCTTCGCTCAATTTTTCCTTCAAACTCCTTATCCGAGCCTTTGAACTCATGTTCCGTGCCCTGTAGTGATAAACCATCCACCTCAATATGGTTTTGTCATTGTCGGCATTCTCCAGCAGTCTCTCAAGGTGGATGTTGATACGCTCGAGCCAAGACTCTTGGTCATTGTTAATTTCTTGCTCTAATGGAGTGAGCTCAATCCTCCTATGTTGGGCAGCTTGGCGATTTTCATAGATGCTTTGCATCTCCATGATCTCATGATAGCCCTCAAGTTGTTTGTTCCTCTGCTCCAAGTACCTGATAATCCACTTAGCCCTCTCCAAATTGAGTGACAAGTCTTGGATCTCTGTTTTCTTCTCCTGGATGGTCCTCCTAAGTTTGGCACTCTCCTCATCTACATCATCATCATGAATGAGGATGAAGTCGGCCTCTTGTTCCCCTGATGGCCCCTCGTCATGCATGGGCCTCTTGCCCTTGTCCTGTATCTGTGTTGCCAATGTCATAAGCGAGGCCCCTTCCACCCCGGGTGGAGATAACACTCACTTTGCTGTTGCAAACAAATGCCTACTGCCTCTTTGATATGTGATGAATACTGGCATAGTAGTGGTCTCATGGCCCTCATACTGATGAGAAGGACCACCTATCTCATGTTCAACCTTTGATAATACCTGTGAAGTGCTGAAGAGGTCACGGGAGATGAAGTCATCCCAAGTAATGCCCTGTAATCCCATGATGATCCACCAAAATCTTAATTAGAGCAAAATGATAAACATTGTTAAGTTGTTGCTGAGGGGTCGTTTGCTGCATGAAGGTGTTCATCCTCTCTATCTTCCTGCAATTGAAATATGGGATGTTCATCATCCGTATCCTGGTAAAGTGCATGAGCAACCTAATGTGATAGGCATATAGACGAGAGAATCTCCCCTCATAGCTGAAATATTTCATGATCAATTTCATGAGTGGAGCATATTCATCTTTCAAATATATAAATGGAAAGACTCTTTGGAGCTGCCTCAAGAAAATGGCCTTAATGCAAGGCTCATAGTGCTGCCAATCAACCTTCTATTTCTTGTGCCACTGCTCTCCAACATTCGGTATGTCGGTTGCTAATGAGACAGTTTCAGGTGTCAGTATGAAGGTGACCCCGACTAAGATAGAGTGATCTCCATGTAGGTGAAGCAAAAAAAGAGGGGCCAACTCATGATGAACTTGAACACTAGCCCCCTTTTGACAAAACTCAAAACATGATAGATGCTGGAAACATGACATAGCAAGAGGGCAGGCCTGTAATTCTGTGAGGATGGTTGGCTCATCCCTAACATGTTTGCCACTTTTATGATGTCTCTGGGGAGCCTGTTCTTCCAAGGATGAATCACTTTGTGTTTCCATCTCATACTTCGATGAGTGCTCAGATGCCATGACTACTGTATGTGTACTGTGCTTGGACTTCCCTTTGATGATGGTAGTGAAACTATGTGTTGATATCAACTCTGCCACCAAGGGGAACAATGCAAAAGGGACTGTTAGGAGGGTAATAATATGATGGGATTAGGGATTATGGTGAGAAGTTTTGTTTAGGGACATGTAGGGGGTTTGGGGATTTTATAAGGTAGGGTTTTGGGGTTTTATAGTTGACAAATGAGTGGAGGGGATAGGGACTAGGGGTTTAGTACTATTTTAAGGTAGGGAAAATAGGGAAAAATGGGATAGGAGAGAAGGGAATAATGGGAAGAAGGGGAAAAATGAGAGGTGAAAGAGGAGCCTTGGCATCAACACCACAATTTTGCAACCCTAGAGCAATGGCTTTAATGATTTCAAGTGGTAGGGTTTAGGCGTTTTTTCTTGCAATTATAAACGGCCATACACCATCATCACATTCACAAAATTTGATGAACAAGCAAGATGTAGACCCTACCTGTCAATTTGAAGGGTTTCCAAACGATTTGTGGCAAATTTGGAACAATTTCGGGCCTTTGTGGGTGTGCGCCGCGCAGTAAACCCAGTGTGTCGTGCTTTGTATATGCGTCGCGCCCGTGTTAACTTTACACTGTGGGGTAGCGCTCTATGCGCCGCGCCCTTGAAAACGACTCCAAACTCACCCAAACGCGTGCTAGCTCTCTCACAAACTTTGCAATGCTTCTCTATAACCTTGATTTGCACAATGACCTTGTTTCCTTGTGGAAATTCTTATATAAAGACTTTGAAGTCATGGGTTAAATTTTTGCTTCCTCTAAACCCACTTTGCTAATGTCTTCTTTTGGCACTTTTTCCTGATTTAATTCAACACTGGATTTCACTTTTCCCTTTGAATTTTTAGCTAGAATGATGAAATTTTCGACACTTTTTGCAGGGGTTGTATGACAGGACATTTGGCCACATAAACCATGACTGCAACTGAAGAGATCAACTGGAGACTTTTTTGAAAATTATCACAAATGACGCACTGTTTGACTTTTCTTCAAAACAAAGTTTTGAAGAACAGTCGTAATCTGTCAACATGACGATGAGAATCTTTGAATCACAAGTTTGTAAGGGCCTGCCTCTAGCTTGCATGGCTTTATTGGACATGGTTGAAGACCCAATTGACTAATCCGTAGACCTTATGACTGAAAATGACTCCTGTCCATTAAAAGATCGAACATTGACTGTCATGGACTTTAGCGAACATTGACAAAAGACCTAAGCCAACAGGTGCTAGACATGAGGGGAACTGACCAACAAGACCTTTTCTGTCAGATTATGGCATGCCCCTAGCATAATGCAGCTGAGTGAATGGAGCGGGACTCCTAAAAATGAAATGTCGAAAGAGTTTTGATCTCTGACGGAGGACTGACAAGACCGACTCTAACATTGGCTCCAATGGGGGATCGTAGCTCCTTGGAGGTGCCAAGAATAACAGATCTCTGGAAGAGCTAGACAGTGCCTTCTTCCATTGGGCTATGGAGTCATTATTTCGACAAACAACACAAGGCTTTGACTCATATATGAAACCAAAATGAGCAACAAACTGACTCAAATTTGATATTGAAATGACTTGAAGACTAAGTTGACAAACTCAAACCAAATTGAAATAAAATGGTATTTACAATGACAGTGGAAGCATCATTAATAACTCAGAAATGGTACCGCTTGAGCAGCCGACCATTGATTGGCCCTCCTGGACAATCTTCCCCGTTCATTTCCTTCAGAAGAAAGGCATTATGACCCCGATATGTTGCAATCTTGAAAGGACCTTTCCAGAGGTTCTCAAACTTACCGTGCTTACCTTTTTTCTCATTCCTTGCATCCCACTTCAGCACCACATCATCCAACTGAAAATTTTCCGCCTTTCCTTTTCTGTCATAAATTTTCTTAATTTTCTCCTGCAACTTGGATGTGTTCTGGAAGACTTCTTCTCTGGTCTGCTACAAGTGGACCATTTGATTCAACCTTCTCTGCATAGGATCTTCGTCACTGCCGACCTCCTGGAGAAGTTTGACTACCGGGGCTACGATAGAGGTAGGAAACACTGTATAAAATCCATAAACAAGCTCAAACGGGGATGTACCAATGGATTTCTTCTGACTGACCCTATCTACCCAAAGTGCATTGACCAACCTCTTATGCCAACTTTTCTTGTTTATTTCCAGCAGCTTCTTGATAATGTTGACAATGATTTATTAGAAGACTCCACCAATCCATTTCCTTGTGGATGATAGGCAGTGGAGTGACCCAAAATGATGTGATATTTATGACAAAACTCTACCATCGTCTTTGATTTGAAAGCTGCTGCATTATCAGTGATTAACTTATTCGGGCAACCAAAGCGAGACAAGATATTATTTTCAAGGAATGAAATAATTACCACATCTGTAGCTTGTCTGGTGGGAATTGCCTCGATCCATTTCGTGAAATAGTCTGTCGCTGTGAGGATCCATCTATGCTAACTAGAAGAAGCGGGGTGAATTTCACCAATGAAATCCAACCCCCATTGCTGGAAAGGAGCACTCACCTCAATGGGCTTAAGTGGAAAAGGCTGTAACTTCTGTTGTCCTTCGAAAATCTGACACTTATGACAGCTCTTGACCATCTTATATACATCAGCAAACAATGTCGGCCAACCTCAGAATTTTATTTTCTGTTGATTTCCAAAAAAGGTGACCACCACAGTCTCCTTCATGGAAGTCCTCCATGATCGTCTTTGCTTCCTTTTCCACCAAGCAATTTAACAGAACGCCACTAGGATCTTTCCAATAAAGTGCAGAATTTAGAATGAAAAACTTGGCAGCCTTCGATTTGAGTGTTCTCGCTTTGTTTCTAGTCATGTCGGGCGGTGGTGACAAATTTTTAAGCACATATATGATATCTGAATACCATGGAGAAAGAGCAAAAATTTCAGATACCTGAATTGATGATCCTTCCTCATTCTCATCAGACATAGTAGGGATTAGATTTATGTCTAAGGCGTGCAAGTTTGACTCGGCCATTAACTTTTCCAATCCCTGTCATTTAACAAGCTTTGTGGGCTTTATTTCCACATCATATTCCAACAAAGCTACAATCCACTTGCCTCGTCTTCCTTCTGGATCGATCTGCACTAAAACATCTTTGACAGTAGCGTTAGGAACATAAGCCAAAATATGAGAGTGCAGAATATATACCCGAAAATATTTCAATGCTTTCACAAGTGCAAGGGCTTGCTTCTCAATGATGTTGTATTTTAAGGCTGCATCTCTTATAGCTCTGCTAAAGAATGCAATGGGTCTTTCGTGATCATCTCTTTTCTGCAATAACACAGCTGCCATAGTGTGCTCCGAAGCGAATGAAAACAATATAAAATCCTGAGTATAATCTGGGCTGACTAGAACGGGAGCTGAAGGAAGAGCCAATTTGACTAAATTGAAAGATTTTACAGCCTCCTCCATCCATCTCACTTAGCTGTACCTCTTAAGCATGTTTGTAATCTCTCTTAGGTGCTCAGCAAGATTAGGTACAAAGTGGCGTAGAAAATTCATTTTACCATTGAAAGATTGAATCTCTTTCTTATTCCGGGGCAGATCAATTTGTTGAATCACTTGTACACGTGTTGAGTCAATATGAATGCCATCTTTTGAGATAATGTGCTGAGTAGCTTGCCTTCCTCCATGGCGAACAAGCTCTTTTTAGGATTCAGCGATAGGCCATATTTTCTACACTTTAGAAAGACAGTTTTTAGATGGTACATGTGCTCTTCATCAGATTTTGAAAATACCATCAGATCATCAAGGTACACAACCAAAAAGACATCCTTCTCATTCGTGAAAGCCAAGTCCATTGCACGCTGAAATTTGGCACCCGCATTCTTCAAACCGAAAGGTATTTTAGCGTAATGAAAGGTTCCCCATGGAGTGGTGAACGATGTCTTGTCTCGGTCATCTTCATGGACAGAAACTTGGTTATATCCGGAATAACCATCAAGTAGTGACATACGAGATGCTCCCACTTACTCGTGAAGTATATGGTCCATTTGGGTAGTGGATAATATCTTTCAACGAAACTTTATTGAGCATTCTAAATCAATGCACAAGCGGAAATCTCACCTGTCTTGTTTCGTACGGGCACCAAATTAGAGATCCAATCCGAAAATTCTTGATGGGAACAATGATCCCTGATTTGTACACCTGTTTATCTCCTTTTCAATTGATCAGTAGCTTTGGATTTAGCCTCAAATTCTGTCTGAAAGGGTTTCTGATTGGGCTTAATGGTATAGTGTGCGAATTATTATTTAAATTATTTGTATTTATTTTATATGGTTATCATAGTCTTTAAGTCAGAATGTCCCAGCAAACACCATTGCAAATGAAGACAACAAAACTAATTTATAATTTGGCTTTGATCTTTGTGACATGCTTTATGACAGTTTTACCATTTTAGGATTAGCAGTTGTTCTGATATTGACCTCTTCTACACCCTTCTCTGTTGGATGCAATGTTGGTTTGCGGGCTACATCATCTTGATCAAAGAATTCTTCTAAAGGTATCAAGCCTTTTGAAATAACGTTATTCTTTAGCTGCAACACGTCCATTTCATTGATCTGCACATCATCTGTACCATTACCTTTACCATCGTCACTTTCTACATCAATCGAGGTTTCTTTGAACTTGCCTTTGTTTTTGCAGAAAATCATCAATTTACTCATCATCTTGGAAAACTTGCCAATATCTCTGATTTTTTGGGATGGTTGGACGATGCTTGACATGAATTTCAAATTTATTGCTAGAATTCATTGGGATCTTCAAATTGCTTGCTGCCTTAGCAAGAGCATCAGCAATGCTATTTTGTATACGAGGCACACATGTCAAGGTGTATTCTGAAAATAATTTTAAGATGTCTAGAACTGCATTCCGGTAAGCCCGCATCTAAGGATGCCTTGCTTGATATTCGCCTCTGACCTGCTTAATCACCAATTCGGAGTCGCCATATACTGCAATCCTCTTCGCATTCATCTTTCTTAGAATCTTTAGGCCAGCAATCAGAGCTTCATACTCAGCTTCGTTGTTTGAACAATCAAAAGCCAACTTGTAAGAGCATACCTGCACGTTACTAGGCACTTTGTTCGGGGTGAAGAAAGGACTGCGTACCCAAATTCCAATTCTAGCACCATCATTTCCCATTGCTCCATTGAAATCCATGGTCCACAAACCTTCTTCCTCCCCTTGCAAGTGTTGGAAATCTGTTTGTTGTGCTTTGTCTGCTTGTTGTCCATTACTTTCAGCTGATCGCTCAACCTTGTTCTACTGTTCTTGTCCCTCTTTCTTTAAAACTCCTCTGAAATTTTCTGTTATTTCCGGAATATCATCTGCTTCTACTAACTGACTATCAATATCATTGAAACTATCTGAATACAAAACAAAAGACTCTAAATCTATATGTACTTAATTAGTTGGATGATTTATTGGTTTCTCCTTGCTTGTAATCATGTATTTCATTTTTTGTTCCCAATACATTTCCTCATTTGGCCAACACTGGATCGTGCATAGGAGAAATCTAGTTGTAATGTCCCTTTCAATTTCACTCCCAACCTGGAAAGAAAGCATCCAACCTGGGAGGAAAATCTGCTAACAACAACATCCATCAAACATCTTCATGGGAGTTGATCCAGACTCACAACCAAGTCTTTGATGAGCCCGATACATCTTACTCTACTGGAATCAAACGAATAGAGATCATGGTATTGCCGGGTGATGTCCAGACCCAGCCTATCCATGATAGCCTTGGGCATGAGATTGTGAGAAGCTTCGGAATCGAACATGGCTTTATGTAACACAGAATCATGCAATCTTAAACTGATATAAAAAAGTGGCACATCACTATCAGGAGAATCACCATTCGATGTTAGCCCAAATATCATTTTGGGTTGATCATCTTCAACATTCACCATGTCAGACATTGGGTCCAAATTCAAAATTTTAGATACTTTCCCTCTATAACTACTGTTCCTCATTATTTCAGTCAAGGGAATGGATACCTTCAATTTAGAAATTTCATTCTCTAAATTAAAAGCGAGAATATTTTCTACATCTTTGACTGGGATTTCTTTCCTTTTCTTTTCTTTCGATGCAATTGGCTGATTTGATTTCTCTGTTGATGGTGTTTTGCTGCTACCCGGATCAACCACCTCCTTTCCTTTCCTTTGTGCAATTGATGAATCATTCTTTGGTGTCTCACCATCCTTCCTCTTCTGAATTGGTTTAGCCGGCACATCTCTGTTTCTAAGTGAATATCGTTGTTGTTGGGCGGACAGATCATTCATATAGCCTCTTTGGTACTCATCTGATTCTTCCTCCAAAATGGTGTCATTTCCTAGAATGAAATCTGCATCTTTGTGTACAGCCAAACTTTCTGCATGCTCCTCATCCTTGGTAATATAAATAGGCAAATCATCAGGAGTAAAGAGGTGGTTTTGCTCACCTATTATATTCTCATCCTCATCTGACTCCGGTCCATGCACAAAATTTTGCTGCAAAGGTGGCTGTACTAGCTGTTGTGCTGTCTGCTCTTGGGCTCGCTGATCTCTCTGTCTTATTCTATATTGTGGCTGTTGTTGGCCACGAAAGTTAGGATTTCTAACTTGTGGCTCAGGTTTGTCAAGTTTCACCCTTTCAAGCATCTGCTCTACCTTCCAGAGTAGTTGATCTACCGAGGAAGATTCTTCTTTTACGGTGACCTTGTTTTCTGCCTTTGCTCTAGCCCTCTTGGTCAGCAGATTTACTTCAACGCTGACCGCTCTCTTCTGCATGTCTTCCATCGTGGCCGGTTCTCTCTCTCTTAATTGATAAGCCATGTCAGCATCAAAACCATCCGGAAACTTCACCATGGCTAATCCCATAGGTGGCCTTAGATGATCGGGAATTTCATTATAAATTGAATTGAATCTAATGCAATAGTCTTGGACCAACTCACCAGCATTTCGTTTGATTTGCTCATATTCAGCCAGAATTTGAAGAGGATTCTTTTTCACCCAGCGGTTTAAAAATTGTCTTTGTAGGTCAAACAAGGTAGCGATACGTGCAGTCGGCAAACCTCTGAACCATTTCCTCACTTCACCTACAAATGTCTGTACAAAGAGTCTCATTGCCACATTCTCTGCATCGATCTCATGAAGTTCATAGAAATCTACCATTCTGTCCACATGTTGCTGAGCGGTAATACTGTTAGGAGTGCCATCAAAAAACGGGATTTTGCTTTGATAGTCTGTGGGCATATTATCTAAAACTTGAGGCAGCACAAGAGGTGCAAAACAGGCAGCCATCACTCTTGGTGGATTTGGCTTTGGAGGTGTTGGAGGAGTGTGAGCAGTTTGTAGCGGGCTAGCGATTGGAGTTTGAAGTTGTGCTACAATGTAATTATCAATTGAACAGTTAGCCCTTTCCGTTTCGAAGTCTACAAGAAACTGCAGATTGGGGACAGTAGAGTCAACCGCCCTTTTGGGATTTGGTCTCGAACAATGATATTTCAAACTACTCATCAAAATCTAGCTCTTCAAGATATTCAAAAATGTCAGGGCATGAATGGGATTTGAACACCAGAGATATAGAGCTTTCTTGATGATGAATTCTTGGAATCAAATTGGGATTTTCATAGATGTGCGGAGGATTTGGATCTGGATTAGCTCTGGTATATCTTCTAGAAGCCAGCGTGCTATTAAGAAAAATCAAAGGACACAAATAACTCACTCATCCTATCAAATCCTAAACTTATCATCTGGAAGCTTAGAATTATCAAGAAGTAAGGGGAGTAATTTCGCTCCCCAGTGGAGTCGCCACTATGTTAGAGCCTAAATCTGCCTTAGGCTGAAGGAAGCCAAAATTCAGGGTAACCACAAACCATGCTCAGTCTGGTAGCTAGCCCCGCCAGAATAGGAGAGGGCTCTCTCCATGTCACGCTCAATGAATAAATAAACAATATGGTCTGAGATGACTTACAGTGAATATTGATTTTAGGCTAGTAAATAAATATGGATACAAGAAGCAAATTTTTATAAATGACTGAGTTTCTAGGATGTATGGGACCAACGAATAGCAATGAGCAGAGAATTTAACACAAAGGCACAGATTACTTCGTGAGGAAAGACAGGCGGAAAGTCTAGCAATTAGTTTTGAAATAGTGCGAAATGGAAAGATTGTTTAGGAGGGTGAAAACGGCATAAACACATGAATCCTTTTCAACAGAAGAAGAACACTGAACATGAAACTTTTCCACAGGCAGAGCAACAAACATGAATTCTACCTTATCTTACTCAGAAAATTTCACTGGAAATGAATATGAATGAACTGTGAAACATAACGAAATACATATGAAACATAAAGAGAACACATTTGCTACACTAACACCACATGAATCTCATGAACCAGAGCCGTTGTCTTTCATTAATTCTCTGTCAAAATATACAATGAAGAACTGAGTTTCTCTCCCACAGTCTCCCACAAATTACAACCAACCTTTTGCAAATGGTTTGCATACAATAAATAGACTATGCCATGAGGAAATAGAACGACCAAGAGTTGGGGAGTTTTTTGAATCATTACAAAGTGGAAGTGGAAAGCCAACCATTAGTTACAGGTGCAGCGTTACAAAAATGACAAATGGCTTGGCTGACTGATCGCCTTCCTTTTCCACTTGGATAGAAGCCAACCTTTAGTGGAAATACTTTAAATTTTGCCTTGGGTGCCAAAAAAAGTGTAGTGTAAATGAGTGGGCCCACTTGGAGAAAGTCGCGAATCAAAATGTCGCGAAGCGGAAGTGATTTTGGCCTTTTTGTCTATATGCGCCGCACCCAAATCTATATGCGTTGTGCCACTTTGGAGGCGATTTTGAGGTACCTGCTGGAATCCCAATTGTGCCCAAGTGTGCTTGTTGGAAAGCTTGGCCTATCTACGTTCCAACCCAAGTGGAATTTCTGAATTTGGGGCTAATTTTCCACTCCAAAACTTCATTCTCCCAAGACTGCTTCCTGTGTGTCAAAATAGGGGCAGAGAGGTCATTTTTTGAGTGTTTTTGACCTCCTGGGGACTCAAAACATGCCCAAATTTCTTGTCCATGCACTAGCAGGTATGATTTTTCATGCTGAATCCAAAAATGCAAGCCATTTGTGATTTAGAGTTCCCAATCCTAAGCTCCGCACCAGTGGCGCGGTGCACAAGGAGAAAAACCCTATGTTATGCCCAAAAATTTGTCAAGTGACCAACATTTCCCCAAATTTTTTGAAATTTGGGCTGGAGATCCTCTATGAAGTGCTATGTTGGGCCACAAAGGCTTCAGCCAAAATTGGAAGCCAATCTTTCTCCTTTTGCCTCTTTTTCCTTTTTGTCGCTTTGCTCAATTTTGCCTTCAAACTCCTTATCCAAGCCTTTGAACTCATGTTCCGTAACCTGTAGTGATAAACCATCCGCCTCAATATGGTTTTGTCCTTGTCGGCCTTCTCCAGCAGTCTCTCAAGGTGGATGTTGATATGCTTGAGCCAAGACTCTTGGTCATTGTTAATTTCTTTCTCTAACGGAATGAGCTCAATCCTCCTATGTTGGGCAGCTTAGCGATTCTCATGGATGCTTTGCAGCTCCATGATCTCATGCTGGTCCTTAATTTTTTTTTTCCTCTGCTCCAAATACCTAATAATCCACTTATCCCTCTCCAAATTGAGTGACAAGTCTTGGATCTCCATTTTCTGCTCCTGGATGGTCCTCCTAAGTTTGGCACTCTCCTCATCTACATCATCAT
>APFE030265977.1:52112-76792 GCA_000404065.3 Pinus taeda | reverse complement strand
AACAAACATCTCTAGAATTCTTACCAGCCTTGGAGATTCCTCTTGAATACCTTATGCACAACCCACAAACATCATCATATGATAACTGAAAAACATCACCTTTTCCTATCAAATTTAAGAGTTCTAAAAATTCATCTTTGATTCCTTTAAGAAGCAGTGTTGTTAAGATCTCTTTCTCCAAATGCTTATATTTTGATTTTTGAAGGTTTTATTGAAATTGATCTACATAGTCCTCCAAGCTTTCATCTTCCCCTTGTATCATATTGAAAATATCTTCATCGACCTTGCAATAGCCCTGGTACTTCTTCAAGAATATGTTCTTCATGTCCTCCCATGTTTGGATGCAGTTCCCACCTACGCTCATGAACCATCGGAGAGCTGCTCCTTTTAGAGTAAGAGGAAACACTTTCAATCTTTGATCATTAGTGTAATAATCATATCCTTTACAAAGTATTTCGAACTCAAATAAAAATGTATCTGGATATTCATTTGTCAAGCCATGAAAATTTGGTAAAGATGGGGGAATTATGTGCATTTGTGTCACTCCTCCTGGATCTTTGATAGGAAATTCAAAAGTAGAAACGTGAGCCATTTCTTACCATAATATAAGATGTTCTTCATGTGTTTATTCAAGGCTCCTTCTTTAAATGTTCTTGTCAATTAGTTAGTAAAATGGGTGGTGCTTACATCACCACTTGAGGGAAATCATGAGATTTGTTTTTCAAAATTTCTATTTTTTTTTCTAGTCATTCACACAAAAATTCAAACATCTATTTCTACCCTAGGTTCTTTAACAATTTCGTTGGAAAGCGGGTGGGGGAGCAGGGTTTTTACATGCTCTGTACACAGGTTCTTACCTTCCGTTTTTAATACCCAATTATCTCCTAACACGCACTCATCATATGCACACTACTCTTTAAAAATGGCTACACTCTCCCCGGTAATGGCGCCAAAATGTCGAGTGATAAAAAGGTGTCTTTTTAACTCCTAATTACTTTCACATTAATTGTCAACCCAGGGACGAATTTTTGTTTCAAGAGTGTACTCAGTCTGAGGCGGCTATTTACTCAAGAGTAATGCTTTGCAGTATAGTGATTAAAATGCAAAAGTAAATGAATGCTTGAAAGAAAATCTACTTACAACGAAATATTTTAAGAATTAAATCATACATTCGGAAAACTACAACAAATGATTAGTCAAGGGTCTAGTAGCAATAACTCATCCCTTTGGAAACTGATGTAACCAAAAGTAATCAAGGAACAGATCATTAGTCTAGGGACTAGACAGCAAATGCCAATGCCCGCTATAGTTTCAGATCGTTCTGCACACCAAAGCAATCAATAACCCAAATAACAAGAAATGGAACAACTAGAAAATGTAACAGCAACTAAATCGAATGAACAACAACACCTCAATCTACATAAACAAGTGCAACAACCTTATCCTATAGAATACTCAAAGGATAAATCAAACAACAAATGGAAATAGAATGGCAACTAAATAGAAATTAAATATAGAATAGCATTTAGGATGAAATATAAATGTACAGTGAACCAAAATACACACGACATACGTTAATATTAAAGGAAACAGTAATCTGACTTCGATACCACAAATATCAAACTCAGTTATAAACAAGAACAATTGTAATTCATAATGGAACGACAATGTCAGTTGAACAACAATCATGATTAAGTGTAAACCATAGACGAATATAGTAATACCAACTTATGAAGGTCACAACACGGTTACGCTCTAATTGAAAAACAATAACATTCTGTAAGGATCAGCAATGTTATATCAATGATTAAAATAACAACAATGCATTACCAAGTCAAGATGAATCAATACGACATTCCTAGCATCGGGAACGATATTACTCAGTTGAACATAAATCGAATATAACAGAATCGTGATGTAAAATAATAGAACATACCAGATTACCAAATAAAGTTGATAATGAAAACCACGCATAAACAAATGAGATAATATACAGCAGCAACATCGTACTCCACCAAAGCCTGGGCCTTTAACCACCAGTAGATGCTGTTGCGTTACCTCAAATGAACAGAATGAACAACAACTCCCAAATCATGTATTAATCATCAAATTGTAAAATCAGTACAACAGCCGAAGCTCTGAGAATTACAACATGCAACAATCTCCTTTTCCTCCTATTCTATCATGAATCCTTACTTCTAAATCTATAATTCAAATCATAATTCTAAATCCTTAAGTCTCCATCTCTAAATTCATCATCCCTCTCCAAATTAATCATCCCCTTCTCTAATATCTGTTCTCATTTAAATAGAGAGAGATCAGAGACAAGTTACAACAAAGATAATTACAACATGATTTCTATTACAAAATTGGATTGATTCTAACCAATTGATCAACAAGAAGATATATTTCCATCCATCTTTCAACAAGAGCAAGGCAAATTTGGTCTTTGTAGCTGAGATTTGGAGGACGGCCGCAACAACAAATCTGAGAAAATCATGCTCAAAGAACCATATGTTTCTCTCAATACAAGTCAAATTCGGGCAAACTGTTTTCAATAAAAGTTAATTGGGTCTATTCTGGACAAAACCCATGTTCCAAATTTTCTAGATTCATCTTCATTTGCTCAGAATCTCAACCGCAAAACTGTCACTCCTTATTCCAGCGAATTTCTGAGTTGGCGCTTCTAATGATAAAATCTTCAATCTGGAAATTACCTTGGAGGCTAAAAATGGTGAATAATGTTACAACCAATTTATTAAAACTATCATTGATAAAAACATGCATAATCATCAATTTATTAGAAATAAAGGAAGATAAATAATATTCATCCATAAGAGCATAAATCATTTATAAAATGGATTTAAATGATAAATTATAACAAATGATATAATAGAGAAGAGTAAAAATGGATGAAATAAGTGTTACAAAGTGGTCGTATTCATGGCCCAATAGGTTGTTGACTATATTGATCTCAAAGTGGATGAACACATTGAACATGAAGAGAAACAACAAGTGAAAAATAGCGGTGATGAATCAATCAACATTGTTGAGGAATATGCTAAGCCACCTACAAGAGAACACAATGAAGAACCCACCAATAATCAAGACAAAGATCCCTCAAAGCATGTACAAAAACACCACCAAGCTTATCAGATTGTTTAAGAATTAAATTTTGGTGTGCAGAGAGGAAATAAATTCCTTAATCCCCCTGCACAAACACATGTTTCCCTATTGTACATGAAGCAACCAAATTACATTTTACAAGAAACTCAAGATCAAGATTGGTTGAAATAAATGCAGGAATAATTCAACCAAGTAGAGAAAAATTAGACTTGGGAACTTGTTCATATAGTTGCTAATAAAAGTATCATTGGCACAAAGTGGGATTTCATAAATAAATTGAATGATCTTGGAGAAGTGGTAAGAAACAAAGCTATATTGGTATGCAAAGGCTATGCTGAAATCGAAGAGTCGACTTTAATGAAACTTTTTCTCATATTGCTAGATTAGAAGCAATCATAACGTTTCTAGCATTTGCTTTCTTTGAGAAATTCAAAATCTATCAAATGGATGTAATATTTATCTTTCTCAATAGAGAACTATAGGAGGAAGTGTAGATCAAGCAGCTAAAAATTTTCCAGCTAACATAGAGACCATATTATGTTTGAAGACTCAACAAGGCTTGCACAATCTCAAGTAATCTTCTTGGGCTTGGTATTCCAAACTAGATAGCTACATCCTCAAGCGTGGCTTCAAAAGTGGAGCAACAAACAACAAATTATATGTCAAAGCAAAGGATGGAAGACTTATCATGGTGGTTGTATATGTTGATAACATTATCTTTTTTAGTGATTCATGTTTTCTAACTAGTCAATTTGTAGCTGATATGAAGGCCAAGTTTGAGATTTCCATGCTTGGAGAGCTATCATATTTCTTTGGATTGCAAATTGCATAAAACCACAAAGGAAATTTTATCTCTAAAAGTAGGTATCACAAATAAGTGCTGAGAACATTTGGCATGCAAGAAAGATCTTTAGTGAGCAATGTAATGCTGACAAGTTGAAATATTAGGATGAGGGATGAATCTGCAACAGTGGAATAGAATTTATATATATTTTTCATTAGTGTCCTCTTATATTTGAAAACCTCAATACAAAACATTATGTAGGTCATTGGTATAGTTGGAATATTCCAAGAAGGTCCCAAACAAAGGCATCTACTAGTAGCTAAGAGGATTCTTCGATATATCTAAGCAACCATGGGTTGTGGATTGTGGTACCCTAGAGGTAAATATTTTTAATTCATTGTTTATATTGATGTTGATTGGGAAGATGATGTAGATGATCGAAATATCATCAGTGGTGGTGCTTTATTTCTTGGAGAATGCCTTTCTTCCTAGTTGAGAAAGAAGTAAGCACCCATTTCTTTATATACAGCTAAAGTAAAGGATATTGCAATAACTTCTTGTTGCACTCAACTATTGTGGATGAAGCAGACCTTGCACGGTGTAAAAGTGTTCTATGATTATCCTATATTGATTATTTTTGGCAACACAAGTGCCATAATCATGTCAACAAATCCATTTTTCAAGTCCAAGACAAAGCATGTCCCAATCCATTATCATTTCTTGAGAGAGCAAGCTACCAATCAGATTGTGAAGATATAGTATGTCATTACAAAAGAGAAATTTGTTGATATTTTCACCTAGCCACTTCCTAGATAATAGTTTGAGTATTTGAGGCAAAGAATGGGAGTTGTTCCTCTTGCCTCCCTACACTGTCTCACCCTTCAAGAGGAAGAGAGACAATTGTTGTATTTTCAGCATATCAAAATGAAGTTGCCATGTCCACATGATCAACATGATAGGGAAAGATTGTTGATAGGAGGAGTATGGTGACAGGGGAAGCATGTTGTTGTTTTTTTTATTCATGTAAAATGGGGAGAAATACGCGGTGATCAAGCAAAAGAAGAAAAAGAGGAGAGATACATAGTGATCAAACAAAAGAAGTAAAAGGAGAGGTGTTAGTAACCAAGAGACAGCAAGTAGTAGTAGAAACATAATAGTAGAAGCAAGAAGGATAAGAGAGGTGCATCTCATGGGGAGGAACACTCAAAGGGAGACAATTAAAAGTGTTATGTTTTGTTTGATTTTAGTGTTTCCATAAATGCCAAAGGCAAATAATGTTGCAAAGATGTTGTCATCGACGTCAATAAGGTATCAACAAATGAGACAGGTGTCAAAAAGATGCCTGAAAAGATTAGGTTCTAGGCACAAAAAGAAGCTTGACGATCAACATGATAGTTGTGATGGTGCAGAGACTTTGGAGTCAGTTCTTGAGGAGTAGATCACCACAAATATAGGTGAAACCCCCTCAAATGGAAAGATTATAGAAAGTCTTTCAAGTGTTAAGTGGAAGTTCAAAAATGACCTCTTGGATCAAAATATAGATCCACTAAAATATATGGACCTCAAAATTCAAAATTTGTGGAGGTAAAGATGTTATATACTCTTTTGGCACATAACAAAGGTTCGCAGAGCAGCCAAACCTAACAGCAATGATGATGGAGTGGCCAAAAGAGGATCGGGCTAACTTGATGTGAGAGCATAGCAGTAGGAAATGTTCCCATTGGCCGCAGGTGGAGCCCGCACTACAGCCTCGCATGGAGGAGCTCACCTAATAGACGCACCCGAACAAATTTGTTAAGAGCAACAGCACAATAATTAGCGGGCAGGTGTTGAGCAAGTTCTCAGTGGGAACGCTTTCCATTGGCTCAAGTATATCCCACTTAACACATCAACTTGCAACTATAACCTCAATGAATGTTTGTCAAAGGTTTGAAAATTGCACATAGCAGAAGTGTCGAACAGTGGGTGCCGAGACACGTTGGATCATCCAAACAAGTGCAGGGGGGAGTAAATCAATTGGCGGAAGGTTAAGCAGGAAGACCACGCATTTCCAACTCAACGAGCGGAGAGACAAAGAAAGCCAACCCAAAGGATTTTAGACCGAAACAGAAGAAATAATTGGGAACCCTTCAAAATATTAAACAAATAATTTGCTCGCAGAACCAAGGTATCGAGACCTTTCTCTCTCCTCTCTGAAAAAGGACAAGTGGTAGCTTATTAATTGTGTTGCGTAACATCAACACATGGACAATCAGAGGTGAACACATTTCATCTAGATTCAAAATTTTTAGGTACATAACTGGGTTGTTTCTGAGTGACACATGAAACCACTCTGGAGGTGTCAGGTGTCCCTAGTGATGTCAGCATGATGTCAACTAAGTGGCATGACCTTAGAAGTTTT
This sequence comes from Pinus taeda, assembly GCA_000404065.3. Taxonomy (NCBI): domain Eukaryota; kingdom Viridiplantae; phylum Streptophyta; class Pinopsida; order Pinales; family Pinaceae; genus Pinus; species Pinus taeda. Next base: position 70,481 of record APFE030265977.1, on the reverse strand, counting down.
AAAAGCAAGAGTTAGGACACGTCAATTTGATAGTACACAACGGAAACGAATGAAAAAGGTTCTGAGAGGGCCGCACATGATAGCGAATCCCAAAAGAGATTACCCGGAAAAGGTTCTTAGTGTAGTTAAAAGAAGTGTCATAAGAAAATATGTTGGGACATAGACGTCAGATAGGCTAGCAGTGGAAGCATATTAGAGGTCGACAAGTGTTGTATATAATATCACCCTAGAGGCAATGAGCCTGGAGGTTTATTAATGAATGATAGTTGAAGTGTCACGCAGAGGGGGTCTGTACATGAGTATCGATATTTGGTCATTTCATGTAGAAATAAGAGCAAGGGCGTGAAAAAAAAAAAGAAATAGGCCTCCCACATGCTAGAATGACTTAGTGCCTAAAGGGCTTAGTCGGCAGTCACAGAACCCGATTCTGTCTCGAAATCTAGACAAGTGTCGTGGAAGGGGATTAAGGTCAGTTTCCGTAGCATTTCATTAATAAAATAAAATGAGACCGCGAAGGTCAATTTGGTAGCTTTTTTAACTCTTTGGGCTATAATTTAAAAAGGGTCATGGAGTTTGTATTTGGCAGTGGTGGCATACTTAAAAGGCTTTGGGCATATGTTTAAGTGCTTTAGGCACATGAATGAGTCAACATCATAAGTGAGAAATTAGTGGTTGTCTTGCGAGCTATCCCAAAGATAACTGCGACCAAAAATAGTGAAGTGTTGTTAAAAACCTCGTAAAATGCTAAAATTGTCAAAATAAGAAAAAAGCTCAGTTTAACTTATATAAAAGAGTGGTGAAGGCTTGAGCACTTGGTGAACACATTAAGTAGACTGAAATAAACATGAAAAAGGTAAAAAAAAAAAGGATTCATGCAACAATAAAAGAAAATCAAAGAGGCCAAACATAAATATATATAATGTTTGAGCAAACACATTGAACAAGAGTTTTTTGGAAAATTTGGTGTGAGGAGAGAGAGCATGTTGGTGTTCTCAAGAATTGGAGATTGCTAAAGGTATTGGTGATTGAGCAGAAAATTGTTTTTTTTTAAGGTAGAGTTGACATTCATGGCTTTACTATGAAAATGGATGAAAGAGTGAGTGTCAAGCAAGTTGTAATTTGCACATGAGGTGTTGGTGCACTTTTTAGTGGGTATTGATAAATAGTCAAGAGTTGTAGCTCCTTCCATTTGTAGTTGATAAATCAGGGAGTTGTAGCTTCTTGTGGTTGTAGCCAAAAAATTGTAAAAGCAAATTGTAACATGCCTTATGAATAACTTGCAACGCAATTTTGAAAAATTTGTTTGTTCCTTGTGTGTTCCACTGTGATTGCTTATATTAATTTTTGTAATTAATTAATTTAAAGTAATTTATGGTTTACTAATATTTTTTCTCAAGCTAATGAAAACTTCAATTGATAAAAATTCTACCATACTAATTCATCCCTCCTCACCATTGTCCTAGTTTCTAGTACTATAACCAATCATTTTAAAATCCTTCTAAATCCTTCTCATAGTTCGACACACTACCAAGTACCACCAACATGTGCCTTACATAGAGGAATCAGCTCAAACTTACATAGAGGAATCGGCTCAATTTGAGTCTTACACATTTTAACAACTCGGACTAGAAAATGGAGACTTAAGGTATCAATGTCCATGAACTTTTTTGGTTTGTTATTAATGAATATACTCAAAAGTGTTCTATTATTTTTTATGTAATTTTATAAGGGGATTCCAGGTCGTACTTGTTTTTCTGCTAACACAAGTGGGAGGAAAAACCTTCCACCACCACTATTTTCGCATTAAAATAACTTCGAGTCCACCTTGATACCTTCAAGATTCCTCTGAAAGGACGTTTCGTGGTGCCCAATTGCTTCTATCGAGAATTGGACTACTTGATTCCATCTGAAACTTTACTCTAAAATTTTGATTATTATCTCTAAAGCTGAACTCCTCATCAGCTTGCAGTCCCCACTTACACAAAAGGAGAAAGGAACATCCAAAAGAAGGGGATCGCGATTAATATCCTTCACGGATCCTCAAATGACTCTGTTGGAAGTATTAAAAAAGGATTAAATTAGATGAACTTAGCATAGGTATTATATGTCTATTGAAGCATCTTCCGCATTGGCAATGCTGTTAACTATGGCTCTTTAAAAAGTCCCAGGGAACAGTGCCATCTGACAATACGCATTTTAATGTACAAGACTCTGATCGCATTGTCAGCTTTCCGTTAATGTTGACTAAACGAGAGACACAGAACGCTTCTTTCCTGCAATTTGCAAGGTTGGTTTATGTTCCCTTGTTTATTATTATAAGTTAGATGTGCCTGATAGCTACCACATCAACCTGTTAATTTCAAATAATTTATATTTCTGCAGATTCCATTATGAGTTTGACTTCATATCACATATTCCTGGACTCCCATCTTTAACGACCTCGTAAAGTAAAATAAAATATTTTGTGAGTTCAAGATACTCTATGAATAAACCTGCGTTATAAATTCCAGTTTCTTCAATTTTATCTATTATAAAAAATAATATAAATATTCCCCTTTAATGGTAAAGCTTGTTGAAGTTCCGAAGAGTAATTATAAAATCTAGATTCTGATAAGATAAGTTGAACCTAAATCCCATGTGCTGTATGCAATCATACGGAATTGATCGCTTTGATGCCTAAACAACATTATATAGAGCATGCGCATGCTTGTAGAACTAATTTTTAAAGGGCAAGATCCTCTTTATGTAAAGCAAATGCACACATTTCAAATATAAAAAAAAGGAATATGGGCATCGGAAGCAGATCAAATCCCTCATTGAACATTGAACAATCATGAACTATAATAATATGACAATTGGAAAGCACCTGCGTGGACAATCATGGATAAGAGGCAGCACAGCCATCCAACTAGATTCTGGACCTTTTAAAATTAATTTGGAGGTAAATTTTATTGAAATTCCATCAAGAGAATTATAAAAATTATAATTGACTTGTTGAAACTTGAAATTATAAAATATTAATATTTTAAAATATTTATTATTCTATTTTTTTATTATATTGAGAGAGGTAGTTTATCTATACTGTATTATTATATTGAGAGGTGGTTTATATAGCCTAGTCTAATCATATTGTTTTTTGCCTCAAAAATCATGGAAATTCTGGTAATATTTTGATAAAATTTTGCATAGAATTCTGTAAAGGGATTATCTAATTTTAAGATTTTGGCTATTTAGAAGTTTAAGATGGTGTTGAATCTATTTCCACCATAAAAACATGATTAAAACAATACTATTTAAAAATTTCTTAAATTTTGTTTATCCCATTTCTTCTATTTTAATCATCCCCTAATTCCTCTGACATTTATATATACATATAAAAATATATATATATATTTCTTTTAATACTCAATCTAGTCAAATTATTACTTTCAAAATAAAAATAAAATATCCTTAAAAAAATAAATAATCAAAAGGATGACAACCACAGAATCAGATATTCACTTCCGTCTAATACAGTTTGCGAATCTGGACCAAGTAGCTGCCACAGTTAATTTTCGCTCTGTCAGCATTACATATATCTTAAAAAAATCATTTTTAATAAAATCTAGTTTTAAAATTAAAAAATCTAAAATTAAGGGAAGTTGTTTTGATTTCATGAGAGCATTTTATTAATAAAATATAATTTTTATGAAAAAGAATTTTAAGACGAAGGAAATTAGTTTAGAGAGTTAACCTATTAAAACTTTATTAACCCATTGTAATTATAAATATTTTTTTGTTAAATAATATATATGTGTATTAGAAAGGATATTTTAATTCGTAATTGTGATGATATGAAATATTGTGCAAATTAAAAGATCTAAGATCTAAATTTCTTTGAGTAATGCAGTCTATATAGAAGAGGAAGATAATTACAATATGCCCAGAAATATAAATATAAAAGGCTGCCCATTTACCAATTATTCTAATACATATTATATATATATATCAATTTGTTTATTTATGTATATATGAAATTGTTTATTTTTTCAGGACGAAAAAACATGATGTATTTATATAAGAAATATAAATAAGTCTGAAAATACATTCATTTAGAGTCTCCAATTCATAGCCCATATAGTGTTATTCCCTCCACATAAGAAGAACATAAGAATGACATATAGATCATATAGGTCTGACACATTAAGTCATGGAGGATATTTCCAAGAAAAGCAGGATATTTCCAATAAATCAGCTGAAAAAAGAAGCTGACAGCGATAATCAAAACTCATTAAAAGTCATTAAAGAGCCATAGAAGAAAAAACCTTCAGCCACAAAAAAAAATAAGAGACAATATCATATGAAACAAAAGTGATAAGATGGAAAGCCCAGATAGATATGTCGAAGAGATCATAGTGACCAAAAGCTAGCTAGAAGTCTATAGGAACAAAATCCTAAATGGAAAAAAAATTCCCTCCATCAGCCACTTGCAAAGGCCAAAGACTTGTAACCATGTGTAGACCCTCTTTCGATAGTATTTATTACTTACATAAATAAACAAATATGAATTTGTTTATTTATGTAAGTAATAAATACTATTGTATTTTTTTAAGAGGTAATTTCTAGTTTATTTTGATTAGGTTTACGATTAAACACATAATGTGTCAATATTAAATAAGTCATATTGTTTTGTAAATTAAGATTTTTATTCTCTCTTAATGAATTCAAAAATAGATTACATTATGAAGCCATGGAGTGATTATTCATAGTACTTTGTAGGTGGTTTCACTTGTTTCAATAGAGACCACAAGTTTTAACCGCTTATTCATTACACTTAATCTCAATTAACAAACATTCTTAATATACCTTGAAATTCCAAAGCATAACATTAATACAAAACAACCACCAAACTTTCAAGGAAGACTAACTTGTTGGGTCCTTTGTTGTAGAACTTGGGGGAGTAGCAGGATCACATTAACAATGAAATTAGCCTTCGAGATGTGTCAGTGTTACATCGAGTTTATCCAAAGAAGAAACTTTGATTTCTCAGAGCTCTCTCAGTGTCTTCCAAAGAGAGAAATGCATTACATCTTTCCATATATTTATTTTTTAGTACAATGTCGAGCAATGTCTTCATATGTAAGTGTAATACTATAGAATTAAGATATTGTTTCCTTCATCCCCTCCTATAACTAATATAAGGAAAATACCCAGAGACGTTTTTCCAAAAACTCAAGATTAGAAAAGGAAGGCTTGTTGCTCTACATCAACCATGGATTCTAGTTTCTCAATTTTTTAACCAGTCTCAGGGAAAGATCATGCATAAGGAGCCCTAAAAGTTTCTTGTACATGTAATTGTTCCTAGTTTCAGATTTGAGGACCCGATTAGTAAACTCCCCTTGTGCTCTGCATATGTTGTATAGGCGGCATATCCTATAGGAGTGACAATCTCGTGAAATTCTCAGAAAAGATCAAACAAATAGAGGAAGGAAAATTATACGAAGGTATACGATACCCTCTACCAAAATCCAACCCACTGTTCTTCGAATTATGAGACAAACATTAGGAAGGAATGAAACAGAGACAAGAAGACACAAGAAAATCTCAGACAAATTTGAATTACAACGTGTACCTCCACGAACATGGAGCCAAAACCACACCCAGCCCAAGAAATTACCCCGCCAATGCTTGAACCATAGTTACCAAATTCGAATTCCAATTCAAATTTGATTCCATATAGAAAAAAATTGACCCTATAAGATTCAATACAAAAAAAAATCGACATTATACATCTTACAAATACTTAATTTTTTTTAAATTTAAATAAGCAATGATTATATGAAAATTCATTAAATATTTCCCTAACAAGGATATTTTTGTTTACATATTTTCGATGTTAATATCTCCTATTTAAAATGTTATAAACGTATTCTCTCTAAAATGGGTTGGGAATAATGAGGATCAAAATGCATCAAATTAATTCTGATTACAGATAAGAAAAGCATGTAAAAGTAAAATCTAATAATATGAGTCACAACACACAAAGCTAGAGTTCAATGTAAAAAATGAGATATTGGATATTAAAAATATGATTTAAGTCATCTCTAAATACGTTGAAATTTATGCCTAAAACACTAAATAGATCTATTTGAAAATGTACATGTGATCTACAAACATTGATACCACTCCTAAAGGGTCTTTTTGTAGATATCTACAAACTTCTAGAGAATCTTCTTGAAAGACAACAACAATGATATCCAATTTAAGATTGAAATATGAATTTAGATCATTTACTTCATGCTCATTTTGTATTATAGCTAAAAAAACAATGTTACTTATAAAATAAACAACTTTAAACCTCATAAAACAATGCAATAAAAGTAACTAAGAATCATAATATGTCAAACTAGAACAATTCAATCATAAAATGTCAAAAAGTTAAAGCATAGCTTAAGACTTATGTGCTTATACAAAATGCTAATAGAAATAAAAGTTTTTGATCATTACCATAAATGAAGGGCCCAAATTACCTTAAGGTGTGTAGGCCATCTCATTTCCATTGTCTTCATCCACATCACTGTATTCACTCATGAAAGAGGCATTATCACTACTAGCACTCTCATCTAGAATATCTCTGAGCAAGACATCATTCTCATTGATGTGATGTATGGCTGTAGAAGATGATCCCACAATTGGTGCTTGTGAGGTTGCACTAGATGCATTAAAAATAGGGGGAACCTCTCGTACTATATTTGAAGTTTTTTTCTTCCCCTCCAAAGATTTTAGCCACAATTGTATATTTCAATGAATGCTAGCCAACTATGCCAATTTCCTAGCTCCTAAATGGTTTCTTTTCTTACTATGGATGAACTCATGAGTGCTCCAACTCCTTTCACATGCCGATGCACTAGTGACCTACTTTTTTACATGAAAATAATATTATATTAGTATACTAATTTACATGGAATAATTTCCAAATATACATACAAAGTATAACTAATTATGATGCCTACATACCTGACTCAACACCTTGATGGCAAACGTTTGTAGTTGAGGTGTCTCATATCCATGGAGAAACCACTATTGAGCATGGGTGACCTCTAGATGGTGCATATCTCGTAGCGCCCTAGCTGTAGTGATAGCATGACTAGTCCCTTGCCTATATGATATTGATTGTATTCGTATTTGATATTGTATCTTAGGATCATGATACATCCTCTCCATGCAGTTATAAAATCCCTCCATGATATCTCTATCTTTAGGAATGTGAAATTAATTAGGCGCTAGAAAAATCCCCACATCATGTAATGGCGTATGCAACATACACCACCTTTTTTCCACAGTTCTCCATATTGGATAATATATTGAACTATCATTCTTACATATCAATGATATGTGTTCTCTTACCCTATCCATGCGCTCATATACAAAACCCATACATGCAGCATTAGAATATACGAAAACATTTCTTTGAAGATTGTTTTCTATATTATTTTACCACATTTTGGCATTGACAAAGGAGAGTTCACCCACTCTTCATTACTTACAAATGATCCTAATGCAGATTTTTGTTCTACCACCCTTTGTAGTGCAATTAAGTGGGTGGAAAACCTAGTGTCACCTAGTCTCAGTAGATTCCTCATTTTGTACTTTCTAAATATACTCAAACTCAATTGGTGGTTAAGAATGAATTTGACCAGTTGCCGTGCTTGAAATATATTTACCCGCACCCAACCTATTTTACCAATGTCATGAAGGGCTAGATCAATATAATGTGCTGCATAAGGTGTCCAAAACAACTTAGGGAAATGCTCCATCAATAGCTCACCATCACTAACAAAATTGGATGCATTATCAATGACAACTTGGACTACGTTGTCCTCTCCTATAGATAATATGGTGTCCTTTAGTATCTGAAATAAATATTCAGCAGTCTTTGTTTTGTCCATACAATCAATAGAAGGCAAATGGATCACCCCCTGAGGACAACAAGTAAGTGTGTTCACAAGAGGGCTAGACTGGCGATCAGTCCAACCATCACTAACTAAAGAACATCCAAAAATAACCCATTAATCCCTCATTGGTTTAGCTCTTTCATCTATTCTTTGTTTGCTCCTATCAATTCCTTTGGTCCTAAGATTTTCATAGCTTGGAAGAACATATGAGGGACCAATATGGCCAATATTTTTTAACATATCATGAAATAATGGGCTTTTGATAGTGTTGAAAAAGATATTACAACCAATGAAAAAATCATAAACTGCATCATATAACTCATTTCACTCCAATGGCTTCCAAGCTTTCTCTAATGTTTGTTGTGTTGGATCAACATCTGGTAAAGTAGGTTCTCCTTGTGATCTTGTTGTAGACACAACCACCACCCTATTAAAACCTGCTCTGGCGGAAAATTTGAATGGATCCCCTAGAAGTTTAATCTTTCATTACTCTGAATGATAACTCTCTAAATGATCTATTTTTATCCCAAGGATTCTGTGCTCAGTCAAATCTTCAATTCTTAATGGTTAAGACCCCCTAAATAAATCTTTGTAGTGTGATTCATTTATAACCCCGTCTAGCCCTTCATTCATGTTTTGTCATCGGGACTTTTCTCAATCCTCATAAAAATTTATGGTACTCTATGCCCGCACATATGATCACCCCCACTCTTTACATGGGTATTATGGACTCAACCCTCAAAAACCTTATATCACGTCCTTATCTCCATATCAATGCTTTGATAGTAGAAATACTCTGCGAGCATCCTTAACTTACCTGTTCTGTGCTTTTTAGATATTTATATATTTCCCCATGCCTACCTTTATCGCTATCGCAATATTGCATTTTCCACGATCACGCTACGCATTCCCCTCTTACATCTGATATGCAATGGCCTTCCAGATCCCGGATGCAATTAATTGCATCTATATCCTATCGGGTTCGTCGTTACATCGCTTATCGCAATTGCTTGCTTGCCCCCCATCGTATATCGCAATCGGCGAAGCCCGAGGCTCATAGATAAGGAGTTCTATGATATGGCGAACCTTCCAAGATCATTAACCATGGCACATATATTTCCAGGTCGACTTCCCCAATCGCATATTGCAATCGGCAAAACCCCAGGCTCATACATAACACATTCTACGATATGGCATATCTGCCGAGATCATTAACTGCAGCACATATATTTTCAAGTCCACTTCCCCAATCACAAATCGAAATTGGCAGAGTTTAGCGTTTATATATAAAACGCAATGCGATATGGCAGACCTTCCAAACTATTAAGCACAGCATATATATTTTCACATCTAGCCTATCGCATATCGTAATTGGCAGCCAGCGAAAGTAAATCGACGTGCGATATGCGAAGGGGTGATGAGCGAACTTGATGATAACTATAGACTTGGGTGCATAGTATTTGAAGAATGCATGATGGTTTAGCTGGTGGTTTTCCCATATACGCGCATGTGTCCCAATATAGTGTTGCGGTCGAGTCTTTTTTTTTAAGGAAAATATGATAAAATGAATGGTCTAGTCTTAGTGGGCTTAATAATTACAGTTGCTCTGCATTGTGAGATTAAATAGAAACTGTGACTAAAGACGAGTTTTATTTGTGGGCATTTCTCTCATATTTTCTCATAATCATAACTAACATGAACTATTTTTGTAGGTGAGCACCAACAGAAGAAAGGTAAGTTTGAGTGGACCCGATAACGAATAAATGTGATTTATATCAAGATGACACCTTTATGCCACCGACGTCAATATTGCAAAGACATACTTTGCAAGAAAGGGATATGAACTTCCATAGTTCATAATGGAGGCATGCTCTATGTTCAATGGAAGCACTCATGATAGCGCTAATCCATTAAGATGTCATTACCTCCAGATACACCTTAAAGCATGCCAGATGTGCAATGATGAGTACAGTGTCTTCAGTTTCCTTCAGGAAATGATAGGGAATAACGTCTGCTCCATACAAGTGTAGAGAGATGACACACAGTCATGCTCTCTTAAACAACATACTTTCATTTCCCCCAGAAAATAAAAATGCCCAAGAAAATGTACCCTCAAGGTGTCGGCATTTTGACGGACCGTTCTACATCCATATATTTAATTTGTATATTGAAGAAGCTAGGAAGATGGAGGACCAGGGGGATATAGAGAGTCAATTTCTTCCTACATAAGTATATGGAGGGAGGACCCTTTTTTGGGGAGAACAACTTTTCATTTATTGTGCTAATAAAGAGGATTGTTTGGGAGAGGGAACCTTTTTTCAGATTTACTTTCCTCTTCTTTCATCTGTCTAGAATCAAGGTGTTGTTGCTGGCATAAATACAAATGTGTTTTGTTTGTGCATATTGATAATGATACAACTTATGAATAGTCTTGGTTATTTGAATGTAATTCTTCATCATGGTTAACTCATGAGTGGTCCCCAATTTGAAACTATATTAAAAATTAGTTGCAAGTTTATTTGTAGGAACATGAATGTGCATTCTTGTATAAATAATTAGATTGCATTTAAGCTTTAATACATCCTTATCCATCTGTGAACTCAGTAATTGATTCATCTGGACATGGAATATATATATGATGTTTAATCTCTTTTATTATGCTCCTATAGGACATATTAGAATAGTTAAGGTTACTATAAGTAGGTAGAATTAGTATAGATAAGACTTAATATATATAGGTTAGTTGTTTCCTTTGTTGATTTAATTGAAGTATTCCTCTGGGGAGAAATCTTTCAACACCTATAATAGTTTATGAGATCCTTTAAAACCCGTTGGAACTAGTCACTCCAAATGAAGGCAGATCTAATTGGGGCCTGCAATCGGGTTAGTTCCCCTTGTTGGCATAGCGAAAACTCATAGTGTCAACAACTTAGAACTAGAAGGAGGGCATGAACCACCGTCCACAACTTTTTATGATTTCATCTATAAAATTCATCCATGGATTTGAAAAGCTTAATGCATGGATTGTAAAGGTTGAAAGGATCCCTCCTCCCATTTGGAAAAGCCTCATTTCGAAGAAACAGATGTCCCTTTAAGTCCCATGTTTGGGTCACCCAAGGAAGAGAGACCGTGGGAATACCCTGTCACTCAGGAATAGCGAGTCAGTGTACTTACTCATGCTTACGCTCGTTCCCTATCTCATCTCCCCATCTTTCAGTCTTTACCTCTGACAGCTAAAAGAAATCCAAGGATATATCACATAAATGAAGAGACATCTGCAATCCCTTCTCTTGAAGATATCGTACTAGAGTCTTTATAAAGTATTGACACTCCTTGCAAATAAATTCCTGAGGATCCACTCTCTAAAGGTAATTCCTGGCCCGATTTGGGAAATCCTAATAAAGAATGCCCAGAGGAGACCCTCAACCAAAACTTCCCAAATTATACTATGGCTAACATTTGTCCTCCAGGTGGGAATCTGCCTCTACCATCTCCTCCGGGTGGGAATCAACCCCCACCTCCTCTGGGAGCACTCCCTCCTTGGCTCGCTCAAGATGCCATAGAGGTGCCTGGGCAGCAAAATCCCTTACCCAAGAATGCAGAAAGAGTATTGCCTAAATTCGACCTTGAGTGAGGAGACACTGCTGATAACCATATTCACTCTTTCTTTGTAGCCATGCACATGTTGGGGGCAGCCAATGAGGATGTGGTATGTCGCTTGTTCCCTTTTACTTTGATTGGTATGGCTTCCACATGGTACTTTAGCTTGAGAATAGGATCGATCACCTCATGGGGTACTTTTCAGTAGGCCTTCTTAGACAAGTTTGGCGATGACAAAACACCTGCAGCCCAAGTTTTAGAACTATCTCATTTAAAAATGGATGCCAAAGAAAAGGTCAAGGATTTTAACATTCAGTTCAACACTTTGTTCAACATAATCCTGGTTAATGCTAGACCTAGTGATGAGGTTCTCATGGAATTGTACATCACTGCTCTCCTTGTCCCTACTGTGATGTGGGTCAAGAGAAGTAATGCACAAACCTTATAAAGTGCTATCGATGAAGCAATAAACATCGAGAGTGAAATGATCAGTCTCACAACATGTCATCTTACTACCAACGGAAAGAAATACTCTCAGTCATCCAGGAAGTATAATGGGCATGATAATAAAGTGGTTCAGGTCAAAGAAAGGGACACCACTAATGTGGGAGCTTTGCATTGGATCATTAAGAAATTAACAGACACATTTATCGATATGAAAAGGAATTATGGAGAGAGTGTAAGTGGGTATGGAGGAGATTATAACAATAGAAAATCTTTCAAACCTTTCTGACATAAGAAGACTGAAGGTGGTCATGGTCAACTTGCGTTGCCTGCTCCACCCAATGAAGGGAACTTAAATATGGAAGAGTTGACTCTTATCGGATTGCTCCTTAACAATGAAGAGCCTATAGCAGAGTTGGAGCCATAACAGGAAAATGAGGAAGAATACCAGGTAGAAGAGCCCTTGGACAAAGAATCTCAAGTCAGTGTACTGTGGGATTTCTATACAAATGAGAACGATGACGACAAAAGAAATAGGATGGCAAAAATCCACACTAATGAAATCCACACATGAAGTATATGGCCACTTGCGTGTGTGATGAAGCTTGTAGACGAGACAAAGAAAGGTGTTATCCCTTTGAAGGCATCCACTCCTGAAGTTCCTGTTGAGAAGGGTAGACCTTGTGGTGATTCCAAGAGTACTCTAGTTGTGAACTATCCATAGAAAGATAATACATCTTTGACTGCAACAAAAGCGACTTAGAATGGTAAAATCCCACCTCAGAATGGAAAAACAAGTATGTTTACTCTACCCTACCCTATTTATAACATTGATTACAACATTGTGGATGATCTTAAGAAATCTCGAGCTAATATCACATACTTCAATTTGTTAAAGTTGACGCAGGAAAGAGATCGGCTTTTGAAAGCTATGAATGAATGAAATTACAAATCTCCCACCAATCCAAGTAGTCAAACCAAAAATTCAGTGTCCAGACTCATTAGTACCTCCAGTACATCCCAAACACCACCAGCCATGGAAGCCACTCTGTCAAAAATAAATCGAATGCCCCAAGATGTCATTGCAGGCATGATAGGAAGGAAATCAAAATCCATGAATCCACCTTTCCTTATCACATTTGAAATATTCAACATGAACATATACAATTTCCTGGTAGATTCTGGTGCCTCGTCCACTGTTATGCCTTACGTTTTTGCTAAAAGACTTCATGCAATGCCCGATAAAGCTGGAACTCGAATTACGCAACTGGACAGAACGAATGTAGGAGTAATTTGAGAATTGAAAGATGTGCTGATTCGGATGGCTACTAAATCACAATACACACAAGTCATTGGTATAGTGGTAGTCAACATACCCGAGGCTTATGGAATGCTGCTTAGTAGGTACTAGTCAGCAAAACTGAATGGATATTTTTCAATTGATTTTTCCCCATCTCTTGCTGCCTCAAAAGGGAAAAGGTGATATGCTAAGAGTTGATCGAGAAAGATATAAAGTATGTGGTGATGGAACTAAACGACCCCAATGAACCTATAATGTTTACCAACTCTATCCTTGGAAATTATAGCTTTGATGTTTGTGCCACAAAAACCTATTTTGGAGAATTCCATGCAGAGATAATTGAGGAAACTGCAATAAACACATAGTTGGTACAATCCATCTGAGGAATTATCCTGTAATATAGTAGATGATAGGACTAATTTCGTAGAAAGTAGTTCAATTGATGTAACATTAGATTCTATATTTTGGACACTCTATTTGATGGCTCTAATTGCCTTGAAGGTGTACGTGCTGGAAGCATTCTCATTGACCCGCAAAGGAACCAACATTTGATGGCTAGCCAGTTGGCGTTCGCTTGCACCAACAACACGACAGAATATGAAGGCTTGCTGCAGGGCTTGAAGAAAGCCATTAATATGAAGGTGAAAACTCTTAAAGTTTTTAGTGACTCACAGATAATTGTGGACCAACTAAGGAAAAGGATACATTGTAATCCACCACAGCTAGTAAGCTACCAACATGAGGTATGGAGCTTAATTGACAATTTTGATTCTTTTAATATCAAATACATATGTCGAGGGCAAAACCAAGATGCCGATTTGATTGCTAGTATGGCTTCAAAAAATTTTCCTGACCTTAGATTAAACAAGAATAAATATTATGTTGAATTAATTTTCAAAACATGCATACCTGATAACATCTCAGATTGGCAAGTATTCAAAGGTGACGAGCAAATCCTTGAGTTCTTGCATTGTGATAAGACATTCAAAAATGCACTCATTGATGAAAAAGAGCATGACAAGCTTATGAATGAGAGTGTAGATGAGGAAAAAGATCATTCCAATATAATTCCCAAGTCAGTTGTCAAGATGGAGCACTTGTATGACCTGCATGATAAATTTAAGAAGTCGACTAACTACCAAACGCATAGCTCATCCATGAAGTATAAATCAGTCAACCTTGGAACCAAAGAATACCCAAAAATTGTTAATATGGGCTTGAGATGCTCTCCACAAGAAAAGGCTGCATTTGTTAAGCTGTTTAAAGAGTACAAGGACGTCTTTGCGTGGACATGTGGTGAATTAAAAACCTTCGATACCAGCGTTATGCAACATTTGATTCCATTGGAAAAGGATGGTAGGCCATACCAACAAAAGCTTCGCAAGATGCATCCAAGCCTAGAACCGTTGGTGAAGAAAGAATTAAACAAAATGGTGGATGCCAAGATCATTTTTCCTGTCAGGAACACCTGCTGTCTAGCCAATATTGTGCAAGTAAGAAAGAAAAATGGAGACATCAGATTATGTATCGATTTTAGAAACCTGAACAAAGCATCACAGAAAGATAACTATCCAGTCCATTCTATGGAACACATTCTTCAGTGCATTTCTACGTCTAAAATGTTGCCCCTATTGGATGGGTTTTCAAGATATAAGCAAGTGTTGGCATCGAATGAAGATCAATTTAAGAAAAACTTCAACACTAAATGGGGTAGTTACGAATACCGTAAAATGTTGTTTGAACTTATTAATGTGGGCCCACATTTTAGAGAGCTATGGACATAGCTTTTCGAGGATTGATTAACATATCAGTAGTAGTGTACATGGATGACATTATTGTGTATTCGTATCGCAAAAGGGATCATATTTATCACCCGAAACAGATTTTTGTAAGATGCCAAAGAGACAAAATATCATTAAATCCCAAGAAGAGTGTCTTCGTAGTTACAGAAGGGAAAGTATTGGGTCATATCCTCTCTAAAGAAGGGATTGTTATTGATCATGAAACAATAGAGACCATCATGACAATACAAGCCCCTGCAAATAAAGAGGCAATGCAATCTTTCTTCGGGAAAATTAATTGTGTTCTGAAATTTGTTTCAAGTCTCGCAGGAATAGTACGTCCCATGCAGCTAATGATGAAGAAAGACAGTGTGTATAGTTGGAGTGATGAAGCAAAGAAATTGATTCAATGAATTAAGGAGGCCATCGCAAAACCTCCTGCGTTGGTTAGCCCTGATTTCGACACGGAATTCCTCTTGTACACTTTTTCTTCTAATGTTTCATATGCCATAATCCTCGCCTAAGAAAATGATGATGGCAATGAAGTCCCTATTTCTTATATGAGCTCTAATCTCCAGGGAGTAGAACTGAACTACCCAGACATGGAGAAACAAGGTTTTGTAGTTTTTAATGTCGTAAAACATATCTGCCCTTATTTATTAAAGGTCAAGACTAAATTAATCGTTCCCCACCATGCTATAAGAGCCCTCTTCGTGCAGAAAGAAATGGGTGAACGAAGAGGGAATTGGATAATTTCCCTTCAAGAATACAAACTCGAGATTAAGCCAACAAAGATAGTTCAAGGGTAGGGATAATGTGAGCTCGTGGCAAAAGCCTTGGCTGATAAAGAAGGGGCATCCGAAAAACCAGAAGTGTAGAGCATACAAAATGCACAATTAGAATTCAGGGAGGAGCCCCTATGGATTAATGAGATGCTAATGTGTGAGCGCGAAACGTCGGAAGTCCCTTTGGACCCTGAGTCATGGTATTACGACATACACTTTTATTTAACACGGGGATCATGTCCTGAGCACATGGATGCATCATGAAGGAGAGCGCTCATATTGAAATCTAATCAATATCACTTGGCCAATGACATATTATATATAAAATATTATGATGGAGTTTGGCTGTGGTGTTTGGAAAAGGATGATGCTGATCATGTCTTGAAAGAAATGCACGACGGATTAGCAGGTGGTCACTATGGAGGAGAGACCACTGCTCACAAAATATTAAGAGTTGTATGTTATTGGCCCATAATGTTCAGAGACTTGCATGCCTACGCTCTGAAATGCAAGGTATTTCAAACTACCACAGGACGAGAAAGAAATCCAACCATTCCCCTCAAGCCCATTATGATTTATCACCCATTCCAATAATGGGGCCTCAATGTCATAGGTGAGATCACGTCGAACTCTTCAAAGCAGCATAAGTATATACTCACGGCAACTGACTACTTCACCAGATGGACTGAAGCCATCCTACTTCGGAAGGTTAATGAAGACGAGGTAATATCTTTTATTGAGAAATTTTTTATCAACAGGTTTGGCATCCTTGATGCTCTCATACTTCATAATGCTCCTTACTTTTCATCATTGAAATCGACTAAATTTGCTATCAATAAATTAATTTTCATAAGGTATGCATCAAATTATTACCCGCAGTGAAATGGAGTTGCAGAGTCCTCAAATAAAAACCTCATCCACATAATTCCTAAATCTATCGCCGACAACTAGAGGAACTGGCACAACGCTCTAACAAACGCCCTTTGGGTCGATAGGGTGACCCCAAAAATAGCACTAGGAAACTTCCCATACTCCCTCATCTATGGATAGGAGGCCATCTTACCTCCTAATATTGCCCTTCCCTCTTTACATCTCTCCCAAGCTTTGAGAGGGACTCCTTCAGCCTTACTTAAAAAAAGGATCAACCAACTCGTGAGGTTGGAGAAATTGAGAGATAAAGCCAAAAATAAATTTAGAAATCACCAAATTATTGTGAAGAGGTGGTTTGATCATCATCTAATAGGAGATAAATATTACCAAGTAGGAGAGCTAGTCTTGAAATGGGACAAGCTGAGTGAGCCAAAAGGTAAGCACACGAAGTTCCAATAGTTATGGCTGGGCCCGTTCCAAGTTGAGGAAAAAATTGGTCAGGGAACTTACAGATTGAAAACTTTACAGGGAGAAACTCAGAAACTCCCCATTAATGGCCAACATCTTAAGAGATACTTCGAGTAGCCACCACATGGTGGTTACCTCCTGAGTAGGTTAGGATTCATTTATTTTTGTTGTTATCTTAAGTTATATTTTCATCCCGTTCGTCCTTGTTTTCTTTTTGCAAATTTTATTTTCCTTCTGTTTTGAATTTCAATCCTTTTCAGCCAATTGATTTTGGTCCTTCAATCTTGTTTTCACCTATATAACTATCTTCAGAGTACCCTCATTTCCCACCTTAATATTTTTTCCTCCCTCAGTAACCTGCTAATGAGTCTCCCCATCCTAAATTCATCATTACCTTGCAAATCAAGCAAGCTTTCAATGAGCCTATGAGAACTAGAAAATTAGCGGTGAAATTCAAATCAGAGCCACTCATTGGCATCTGTTGGGAACTAGGTAGGATATGTTGATAACATGGATACTCGGAGCTTGTAGGGGCATCATTATAAAATAAAAAGTGTGTAACAACAACTGGACTGGCATGGCGGAACATTGCATTTCTAAAAATCCCATCCAGACCAAGCATATGCTTGTTTATAAGGTTTACAGTCATTCTCCATTAGCTCCATCCACCACACTAAAATTTTCCATATCTGTCATCTACAAGTAAACTTCCTTTCATGGGCTACGCTCATTGTCGTATACCCTGTGGCAAATTGTGCTCTAGTCCTTGTGCTTGAAACTAGAAGGACTTATGTAAAAGAAAATGAAATGTTGAGTCCTTGTGCCAATATAGAAGAAAAGGTTGTTTGCGAAGTCAGTTGGAGTAGGGACTGTTGCTAGGCTCAAAGTACCAATTCACTTAGCAAGCCCAACCTCGCTTAAGCGGTTTAGAAATATGGCATGATCCATGACTGTGCCCCATTCAATCATACAAAAGTATAGCTGTTATGAAACTGGCTCAAGAAAAGATAGAAAAGATAGATCAACGGCTTAGAATTCAGCGTCTTCGAGGGGGCAACCTCCTTTACATTACATAAATGAACAATTATTGGATGATTCAAATGACAAAGCCTCCTTTCTATATATAGGAGTCTAAGGAGTCACAATATAACCCATCCGACCTAACAATAATAATATAAAGCCACAAA
>APFE030265977.1:6988-27778 GCA_000404065.3 Pinus taeda | reverse complement strand
ATAAATCACTTCATAATAAAAATAAATCATAAATGTTAAATAATAAATGATAATTTTTTTTTTCGGTAAAACTAACTATTCTATTATAATGAATTTACAGAAAATATTACAAGCAGTAAGACAGTACTTCCATGGCCACCAGTGGCACAATGGGTATCCTGGAATTGACCCAAAAGCTCCCTCGCAGGGGTAGCACCGACAAAATTATCTAATTCCCCCAAAAAGTGACAGAGGCAGAGGCTCATTTTACTTGACTTTCAACATAGCATGACGGCCCACGCAGGGGCTTCCTTCAAAACCCAACTGTAAGTCCCCATACACAGGACAGACTGAAATTAAGCAAGCTAAACAGACTAAATGACAGAGATATGACCAGAAGAAAAATTGCATGTGAATAGACAAAGTGACCTTAGTCTTAGACTCGAGCTGAAAGAAAAAGGTGAGAGCTAGAGCGTGCGCCAGGGGTTTAGTTGTCGCCGAGAGCTTTGTCGCCAAGACCATCTCCGCCGAGACCTTCGCCACCGAGACCTTCGCCGCCGAGACCTTTGCCGTCGAGACCTTCGCCACCGAGACCTTTGTCATCAAGACCATCACCGCCGAGATCCCCGTCACCGGGACCTGTTTCCTCCACAATGGTGCACCAACCCAGGCCCTCAGGGACTCCTTCCCACATGGCATCCCACCTATCCTTTGCCGTGTCTCTAGCTCCCTGCTCCTGAGGATGGGAGGGGGCATCCATAATCTCCTTCCCTTGCGAAATTGGTGGGTGCAGAGCTAGGCTTTCCAAGCCAATGCCTTCTGTGGGTGGATTCCCCGTTCCGGGAGGTGTCCCACTGTCATTTCCCTCAGGAGCTGCAGTGAAGAGAACTGAGATGTGTGCATTAATACCTTCGTTGCTTTTGGAGCTGCCCAGGGTGAACACGACCGAGCCAAACGCTGGAAGAGCTGGCTCTCCCTCGCTAGAGCTGCCCACCTCCGTGAATTGCCCAATTTGGAGGGGCCGAGCCCTTGCCCGCCTGTGGCAATAACAACAACAGCAGTGGTGATGCTCGTTGCCGGTCGGAGTGCGAGAGGATGAGCCTCTCCCAAAGCCTCTTCTGCAGGGTTGGCGCTCCCGTAGTCTCGCCATGAACCTGCCTTCGAATCCTCTGAGAACCTGCGATGAATTTCGCAACCAGCAACCAGCCAGAATTCGCCACCCCTTTCTCCCAATTGCAGCAGAATCAGAGAGACCAGAACCCATATTGGAGCCTCGGAGAACCAGGAAGGCGGGTCGAAGTGGCAGTGTAACCACCCTCCTCTACGATAACACCTTCTTGGAGAACCCCGGCGGCAAGAGCTCGCCCAATTCACCAAAACAATGAACTTTCCTTTGCTTGGATGTGCCATGAAAACCTGTCTCATAGCCTCGATGGATGCGCGCCTTAACTGCATACTGCAGCGCCATAGATACACAGTACTCGGCATTGAATGCCCAAGTCTCGGCCTTCGGCGGATTAGCCTTATGACAGCGAACCCATCAATCTTAAATGCGAACACGGGGCGGCACATGCAGGTCATGTAGCCCGTTCCTGTGTGGCACGCCAACACCCGCATCCGGGGAAATAATAAATTATATTTAAAAATATACAAGGAAATAAATAAAAATAATAAAATAAAAATTACTAAAACTCTAAATAAGAATAAATAGAAATAAAACAAAGAAAACAATAAAAAAACAGAAAGCTAAAAATCAAAAGAAAAGTAAAGAAATAAAACAAGAAAGCTTAAAAAATCAAAGTTGCATGTAGACACATGGAGTGTGTGCATGTGGTCCCCATCCAATGGTTTGTTCTATTTAATAGATGGTGAGGAAGATGAGAGGCATTCCTGCATTCCATCATTCCGATATTCTATCTTTCATTCTCTTGGGAGAATGGTGTTCTAAGACATAGGAGTCACTGGCAGTAGTACGTTGATTGAGGGCTCGGGGGTGGCCAGTTGTAGCAAATCCTTGCTCAATTCAGCCTACGGCTGGGTGGAGAGTCGTCCCCAAAACCTTGTTGCGGTAAGCCTACTTCTACCACAGGTAAGCACAGTAAGCAATCTTCATAGTTTGAATTTAGTTAATTAATGATATGTTATTTGGCTAGGTAAGTGCCACTCTGATTTAAATTTAATGTTAATAAGTTAATTAGATATTTATTTTGGGCTGTTACAATGGCTTTCACAATGGGCTATAGGATGAGCGTCTCAGCCCAATAACATCCTTTTTGAGAAATGGCAACAAGAAATTTCAGTTTAATTTATCCTTAAATTAAACTGAAAACTGAGAATTAAAATCAAATTCTATTCTCATAACAACTTGTAAATAGTTAATTAAGTTTAATTAAATTAATTAGCTTAGGAATTGTGACTTGGGAGTATTTATGTAGTCGTCTATATGTTGTCCCTAAATTTTAGGGGTCAAGGATGAGTTTATTCAAGTTGTAATTAGATAACTCAATTTGACTAAGTTATGGTGAGTTAAATTAGCTCTAAGTATTTGTCGAACAAATAGAGGATTAGGAGTCAATTGGTGCACTGGTGTATCTACAAGTGTTACTCCAATTAACTGAATATTCCCTCATGAGAAACTCATGCATGTCACTAAATAGAAAGACATAGTTGAGACTAGAGTGCAGGGACAATGCACTATGAATTGTACGATCTACTAAGTTGCAAATATCATATATAATTAGGAAGAGGACCTAAATTAGGATTGCGCAGTTTTGAAAGCATGAGTTCCATTTAAATAAGGGTTATTCATCCTAGGAATTGTGCAAGAGATTAGGGGTTTGGCAGGCAATGGAAATTGGCTAAGTGTTGCCTAAGAGCGGGCATGTGAGGCAGAGAGTTGAGAATAATTTTGTGGAATTATTCTTGTGAGAATAAGCCTTGTATGTTCACTCATATTTATGATTAATCAAATAAAGATAGTAGGTATTTTGAGCAGTGGCTTTCCTACTGAAGCTTATTGTGTTATGTGCCATTGATTTATCATCTTCTTGCTATTATTGTTTTCATTAATCTATTGGCTTCCACTAGTTCAAACTAGAAGTATATTATTGTCTTTGGCTTTAGCACATTATACAAGCTTATGAATATACATGAAAATGTACATGGTATCGGAGCTAAAGACAATATAATAGAGGATATTTCAATATTTTTGAGTTCAAGGTTACAGGTCAAATTCAAATTTTCATTACATACATCAGGAATGAAAGATGGAATCCTACGGTTTGCGGTTTCATTATGCCTTGGAAGAAAAATCAAATTATATATCATGGAAGGACAGGATGGAGGCCATGTTGAAGGATAATGGCTTGAAGGAATTCATTGATAAATACATTCAGAAGACACCAGCATCAGATGCAAAAGATCTGGTCTAGTGGAAGAACTGTGTGATGAAGGCGAGGTGGATAATACTTGAGGGTGTTCGAGACCACATTGTCTTGTGTCTTCATGGGGAGGAGACTTTGTATGATATATGGAAAGCATTGAAAAACCTATTCACGAACAACAATGACCATAGGAAGTTGGCACCTAAAGATAAAAATCAAAAAATCAAGATGGAGAAAGGCGAGATGATACCAAAATACTTGACCAAGTTCACAACCTGTAGAGCTACACTTGGAAGGCTTGGAATAATAGTTTTCGAGGATGATATGGTGAGCCTAGATCTCCTAGGCCTTCCTAAGAGTTGGAATAGCTATCAAGAATCTGTGAATGGAAAGGAAAATCCTCCTGATTGGGAACGACTCTGGTCAAATTTGATATAGGAGGAGATGAGAATGAACACTAGAGATGATTCCTCATCTAAGAGTGACAATGAGAAAAATTGTGCCTTAGTAGGTAAGGCAAGGAAGGGAAAGGAAAGGCTTCCCATTCGAAATCAGATTCTTGAGATGTAAGTAAGAAGAAAGATATGTCAAAACTTAAGTGCTTTCATTTTCATGAGTTGGCTCAGTGTGCTACAAATTTTAGACTCAAGAATTCCACGAAGAACTCCTAGAGGAGCGATGCGTGAGGATTTGGCCTCTCAATTCGAATTGGACTTCACTCTCATTACATGCATGGTGTCGTAAATGATGGGTAGTATATGCTACCATGATAGTGGAGCTTCGTTCGACATGACTGGTGAAAAGGATTTGTTCTATGAGTTAAAGGAGAAGGATCTCCATATAGATATCGATATGGGTGAGGATGAGAGGTATAATGCTACAAGTTGGGCACGATTACTTTTCAGAGTGAGGATGATGCTACTCTCACCTTAAGGGATGTTATGTATGTACCTAGGTTGAATAAGAACTTAGTATTGGTTGCCATGTTGGAGAATAGAGGCTATGATGTTGTTTTAAGTAAAAGGAAAGGTGTTCCTTAGACACATAGGCACATAGCCATGGGCCAGGTAAACAAGATTGGGGTCCAGGTGAAGAATCTCTATAATTTGGAGGTAGAGGATTGTAGTGCTTTGGGCACAAAAGAAGAGATGGTGTAGAGTCGAGACATTGGAAAGTTGTGGCATAGGTGATTGGGCTACGCATCTTGGGGCTTTGAAGATCATGCAATAGATCTCTATTGGGCTTCCCAAACATACACTAGAGCAAGTTGATACAGGCAAGGGGTGTACTTTGGGAAAATACACCAAGGATTCCTTTCACGATTGAGACAGTTGAGCAGAAGATATTCTAGAGCAAGTCGATTTAGATGTGTGTGGATCATTCTCGACTGCATCCATGACCAAACAAAAGTATTATGTTATATTTGTTGATGACTTTTCTTGTAAATGTTGGATATTTTGCGGGTAGAAGAAGGATCAAACAATCACCAATTTATGTGAATTTAAAGCATTGGTTGAGAAAGAGTTTGGAAAAAAGGTTAAAGATCTAAGGATTGATAATAATGGTTAGTATGTCTCAAATGAGTTTAAGAACTTATGTGTAGTATAATGGATTAAATAAGTGTTGACAACACCCGATAACCCACAACAAAATGGGGTGGCCAAGAGGAAGAACAGAATCATTGTAGGGGTAGCACAGGCAATGTTTCCTGATTAGGGCCTACCATTGAACTTGTGGGTTGAGGAATACAAGACAACAATCTATTTGCATAAAAGAATCCTGAATTCGATACTTGGGATCAAGACACTAAAGGAGGCTTTCTCCAGTAAGAGGCCAGATGTTGGTAACTTTAGGAATTTTCGGTCATCGATATATTTCCCTATGACCAAAGATGCATAGATGAAGCTTAAGCTGATAGCAGTGTTGGGGATATTTGTGGGGTACATTGAGACACCTCACAACTACTGGGTGTACTTTCCAACTAGCAAGATGATAGTTGTTTCCAGGGATGTCAAGTTTGATGAGAAAACGACCATGCGAGTTTCCCTGGAGAGAGGGCTATAGATACATGCAACTTAGAAACTATTGATTCCTAATATTAAGGAGCCTCATATTTATGTGGAGTAGCCACATGCAGATGATTCAAGAGTGGAGACATCCACTCAGGCAAAATCTTCTAAAGATGGGAAAAAGTGCACATGAGATGCTAACAAATGTTTGCATAATGCACATGAGAATGTGAGAGTGCCCACATCTCAGCGTATGTAGAGGAGGTCACTTGAGAGGTACACTGGATACATGGATCTTATGAGAGGATGTTGTGTGACAAAGCCATCTTCCTTTGAGGAAGCAGTGCAATAATTGGTTTGGGTTAATTCCATGGTGGAAGAGCATGACTCCATATTTCATAAAAACGTTTGGGATGTGGTCCCAAGACCAGAGGACAAGTCAATGGTGAGCTTTGGATGGCTTTACAAGTTAGATAAAGCTACAAATGGTAGTGTGGAGAAGCATAGGACTAGATTTGTGGCCCATGGCTTTTCATAGGTAGAGGGGGTTCACTATGATGAGACCTTTGCTTATGTTGAAAGGTACTCATCAATCAGATCTATATTAGCACTATCAACACATATGTGTTGGAAGATACATAAAATGGATGTAGATAAATCCTTCCTTAATAGTATGATTGAGGAAGAGGTGTACATAGAGCAGCCTGAACGTTTTGAGACGTTCAACTGTGATTCACATGTGTGCTAACTCAAGAGAGTGTTTTATGTGCTGAAGCAAGCACCTCATGCTTAGTACACTAGGATATATATATACCTCACTGGGTTGGGCTTCACGAAGAGTTAAGGGGATGAAAGCCTGTACCACATAGCGGTGGAAGGTAAATTGTTGATCATTGTACTGTATGTTGATGATCTCATACTGACAGGTGATGATCATTTGATCAAGTCTTACAAGGAGGACCTTGCAAGAGAGTTTGATATGAAGGTCATGGGGCTCATGCATTAATTTCTTGTCATAGAACTTTGGCAGGGTGATGGGGAGTTGTTTCTGTCTCACGGTAAGTATGCCAATGAGATACTAAAGAGATTCCACATGGAGAGCAGCAAACCCATGGACACTCATTTAGCAGGTAACTGGAGGAAGGAGGATGTTACCTTAGGGGAAGTAGTTGAAGCTACCATTTATAGTTAGTTTGTGGGTTCACTCATGTACTTAGTGAACACACGACCGAGTATGTGCTATGTAGTTAATCAAAATATTGAAATGATGGTTAGGCCTATGAAGATATGTTGGAAGGTGGAAAAGCATGCGTTGAGATACCTAAGGGGCACTTCTCAGTATGTATTATGGTAAATACGGACAAAGATATTCAAGCTTCAACACTTCACATATGCAGATTCGACAGGGATTCCATCTGACAGGAAGAGCACATCAAGAGGGATCTTCAGTATTGGGTCAACAGTAGTTTCGTAGTACAACAGGAAACAAAGATCGGTTGCACTAAGTTCCACATAAGGAGAGTACATGGTTGTGAGTGAGGTAACATGTGAGGCCATTTGGATTAGGAAGATCCTCATTGATTTGTTTGGTCAGTATATGGATGCAACTGTGATTTACTGCGATAATCAAAGTTGTATTAAACTCTTTGAAAATCCAGCTTTTCATGATCGGTCCAAGCATATTGATATCTAATATCATCATCTTAAATATTATGTATTGAGGTGGATTATGTTGTTAGAGTACATGCCCATGGAGGAGAAAGATCATGACAGTTTGAGAAAAGCATTTTCAAGATGTAAATTTGAGTAAAGGGAGCAAGATAATCCCTTTCTTGTTCAAAGGGAGTGTTGAGAAATGACAACAAGAAATTTCATTTTAATTTGTCCTTGAATTAAACTGAGAATTAAAATTGAATCATATTCTCATACCAACTTGTAAATAGCTAATTAAGTAATTAACTTAATTATATTAGGAATTTCCAGTTGGAAGTCTTTATGTAGTCATGTATATGTTCTCCCTAACTTTTTGGGGTCCATGTTGAGTTTATTTGAGTTGTAGCTAGATAACTTAGTTTGACTGAGTTATGGTTAGTTAAATTAGCTCTAACTATTTCTGGAACTAATAGAGGATTAGCAACGAGTTGGTGTGCTGGTGCATCCACAAGTGTTACTCTTGTTAACTGAAGATTCCCTCATGAGAAACTCATGCATGTCAGTTCAAAGAATCAATTGAGACTAGAGTGTAGGTATAGTGAATTATCAATTGTATGATTTATTAGGTTGTAAATTTCATGCATGCAATTAAGAAGATAACCTAAATTATGACTGTGTAGACTTGAAAGCATGAATTTCCTTTAAATACGGTTTATTGATCCTAGGAATTGTGCAAGTGATTAGGACTTGGCAGGCACTAGAAATTGGTTAAGTGTTGGCTGAGAGAGGGATTGTGAGGCAAAGAGTTGAGCATACTTGTGTCAAATTACTCTTATGGGAACAAGCCTTGTATCTACACTCATATTTTTGATTAATGCAATACAGATAGTAGGGGTTTTGAGCAGTGACTTTTCATATAGAAACTTATTGTGTTATGTTCCATTGATTTATCTTCTTCTTCCTATTATTATTTTCATCGATCTATTGGATTCTGCCGGTTGAAAGTAGAAGTATATTCTTGTCTTTTGCTTTAGCACATTGCACGAACTTGTTAATCTACAAGAAAACATACATCTTTGACAACTTTCCATAGTATGTCTTTACTTCTCTTTTTTTTATTCTTTTAAAAAAATTTGAAATACTTTTCAAAATGATTTTGGTAAACTAAATAATTTTTAAATATAATTTTCATGAAAATATAATTTATGTGTTTAACTATTTTTCGATATTTTTAAATAGAATTTTTAGTATTGTATTATTTATTAAATTGAAATTTGTGATTGGTTGAATTTTGAGAGAGGAGAGGGGAGGGTTGTGACTACCTAACCTGACTAATACATCAAGGAACATGGAAACACAACACTGGTGATTTTAACATAAATTTGTGTGATTTGGTCATTTCATTGAATCAGTTTGATGGAGGGATGGCATTAAATAGAGGGTGGTCACGGTAGTTTGAAGTGTGCCAAGTGTGAGTGAGATATGAATAATCTCATGCAAACATTATCATGGGTATGTGAAGAGGTGTTGGATGCAAAAGAGGGAAGAAATACCTTGAAACTAAAGTGGGATAATGAAGTAGAGCAAAAGAAGGAATGTTTGAAGGATGGGAGTAAATGGGAATTTTTGTGTGGCACAATTGCACCAACTTTATAGCTAACAACATGTCGTGGTGGAATCGAATCAACCTTCCAATTAGCATGGCCACCTCTAGGAAACTATAATTCCACTTATATTTTTAGTTATGGAATTTGCTAGTTATTTTGGTTATGTTGTAGTAGTTTTTGTAGGAAATTAATTATCAATTGGAGGGAGGAGTTGTTTCTTTCTTGCCTTTGGCTTTCCCGTAAAGACTTCTCGAATTTCTTGTCAAGTGTCTGGTGGTCTTAATTACGGGCCCTAGTTTTCATCAATGGTAGTGATAATGTTGGGGAATTACGGTTTTCTTGGCATTTACTATTGTTTCTCTTAATCTCTTACATGCATTTGTACGAACTTTCATTTCTGATTTTGTGGCTTTTGTTCCATATATTAGAGTTGACTAATTTAGATAAGTGGGTTTTAAAATTATCAATTAACATGTCTATGTATTTCATGTTAGTCTAGTTGGGATTTAGAGTGTGGTTCATGTCGTAAATGTACTAAGAATATTATTGTTGCAAGGAGGGTTGGTGCGAGGTTCTGGTGCTACTCAGCATTTGGTTTCGACTTCTCAAGTGATTTCTTCTCTTACTCCTCTAAGAAAAGAGTTTCTTATTTTCTTATTTATGGCTTAGTGCTCATATGGTTTAGTTGTGTGATGGGTAAACTCCTCGAAACTAGCCAGTGTTTTAGTATACAATGACATGTGATATGTATCATTATTCAGGCTAATGCATCTCTCCTTCTCTTTGCTACTTTGGTGCTTAATCTTCATTACAATTTGTTGGTGTTAATCGCAGAGAGTGTGGAGTGGACTGACTATAAGGATATGGGTTTGATGAGTCCCATCAATAGGTAAATTTTGATGATTAATATGTGATCCTCTAGCCTTAAAACTATCCTTATCTTACATTAATTCACATTTTTCATTATATTATGCTTAGTAAGAGGAGTAAAAGGTGTTTGTCAAAGCATGTTGCATAATGTGGTTAAATTGCAAGAAAATGAAGAATTTTTTAGGCTATTACTATGCAGGGGCTTATTGGAGACAACTAGGAGAGAATCTAGGGGGTTTTTCCACCTCCTTATCTCCCTAAAATCAACTTGGAATCACCATATCTGCCCTCACCAATTTTAGTTCACTGGCAGCCGTGTGACTCCTAGTCCAAGTGAAGATCAAGAAGGACAAGATCTACCTTTTTCTAGATCAACGAGGGAGCCAATCCTACTTCCAAGGGAGTTGCTTCAGCTGCCCTTTTGTATAAATAAACTAGAAGAACAGCCCAATTGGATTCAAATTTTTCGTTCTGTTAGGTGTAGCTATAGTGCTCCAAGCTTGACATTGTTATTTGGAACTTTTATGTGTTATATTAGTCCTGCACTTTTTGATAATGAGAAGTTGGATTTTAAGTTAGATTTGAGTTAGTTTAAGAGGGATGAGACCCTTGGATTTAGGCCCAACCGAGAGGCTTTGGTCCCTTTTCTTAGAGTTTTGTTTCTTCTTGATTCCAAGTAGTTCATAGTCTCTTGAATTTCAAGAGGACCTAACCTATAAAATCTTGTGATTGCAACCTCTACATCACCTCTCTCATGGGAGAATGAGTGGGAATATTCGCAACCGCAACCAAAAAGTAATTTGTTTATGATTTGTTGGAAATAGATTAGTGTTATCTAACATGTTTTACGTTTTCTTGTTGTAGCTTAGAAGTTAGTTGAGTTATTGGACTAGTGGTATTGCATGAATTAGATGTTATTTAAATTCAAAAAATATTTTTCATGATAGGAACTTTCTTTTTATTAATGATAAATCGATGCATGCATGTGATTGATTGCAGGGCTGGTGGATTTGCATGGAATGGCACATTCACCACTTCCATCCTAAGCTCTCCCATGTTCTCCTTCCACTTCCAAACTCTACACGAAAACCATGTTTTGTAAGACATTATGCCTAGGTCACCGAGATCTCTCATTCTAGTGTAAGATAGGCATCCGAGATGTCCTAAGCATGTTTAGGGGCTCAAACCAATCTCCTTTCATTTGATTGAAATACTATCCACCTCTCCATACCCTCAAGACAACATTATCACCATCAAAAACCACTCAGATGACCTCTTGTAGCATTACATGCCTATCTGTAGCATTACAGGCCTTCTGTAGAATTACAAGCCTTCTGTAACAATTGCTTGTACAAAACCTATAGTAGGATTTTCCTTCAACTGTTTCGACCCCCACTACAACTTTGACTTAGCATAGATGCACAATGATCCCCAACTGTGATATTGTGGTCAGGGAAATCTCTTAGGCCACTACAAAAATTCATTTTCTTCACTATAAAAACAAAGTAGAGTTAGTTTCTTTATTATGCAAGTAGGTTATTGTTTTATGAGAATGTATGAGCTAGGTAGATGACACATGCAGTTTTAATTGGTAGTTTGATAAATTATGTGAGATAAATAAGTTTCATTCTTTCAAGTAGATGAGTTAATTTGATTAATTATGCAATATAACATAGCTTTACTTCTACAAGTATGTTAACCTTTTTCCTTTCATGAATTGATTAGTTAGGGTTTTACAAGTTTAGTCAATGGCATTTCTATTTTCATATCTAGAAGAAATTTCAAATTGTCCTTTTATCAAGATTTCATTCTAATTCAATAGGAGGAAGGGTGTTTGATCACTTGTTGATCTAATCTCATAACTGAGGTTGGAATGAGTGGAATCCTATCTGTTATGCATATAACATTATCACCTCACAAATTTTACGAACCCCAGGTTGCAACATTGTTGGTGCAATACATAGGATCACCATGTTTTGGTGCCATTGTCGGGGAGATGTATAAGTAGATTTTGTTTATGGTTAACCATTGTTTTCTATTTTACATACTGTATTTGAAAGCGTAAAAAATAAGAAGAAAAAAAAAACATAATTTTCTTTCATTCCTCGTATATGAAGGGATAATCAAGGACCATTCTTACTAAAATCCCACACACCGTCAAACAGTCAACCTTCACTCTTCTTCGGTGATTGACAACTTCCCTCTCTAAATACAGGGGTAGAATACCATCTAGGTGAGCAAATTTAAATTTTGAAGAACTTATTGGGGAAGAAGAAGAACCCACCTCACCTACTCAAACAATGACTAAAAATAGGGACAATAAGATTTTCCCTATCACAGAGACCAATGTAAAGGGTAGAATGAAGAACATAAGCCCTACTTCCCTTCTACACTTCCATGGCTTGACCTGTGAGGATCCTGATACCTTGATGTTTGAATTTTATGTTCTCTGTAGGACCTACGCTTATGCCTGCGATGAGAAAAGAATGAAGTTATGCCCCTCTACCCTTAAATATGCGTCCTTGTCCTGGTTTATGGGTCTTCCTGGGGGTAGCATCACTACATGGGCCCAAATGCAACAATCCTTCAATAATAAGCAGAGGGACTACTATAGGTCCAAAGAAACAAAGGAATAAATATTTAGGATGACTACTGGAGTTGATGAATCCCTAGAAGTCTATGAGGAGAGATTTCAACTCAGTTATAGGAGGGAAATTGCAGCCTTGATCTCGAATTACTCAAACTAGTTCTTGTATGAGAGACCAGAGAAGACATGTTGGAAACCCTCAAAGTTTTGTCTAGAGGTGATATCTATCAGTTATCTTATGATGACATTAAGACTATGTTCAATAATTACTCCAGGGTTGCTAGAAAGAAGGGTAGGACTAGTGAAGGATTGGTTAGTTCCTCTCCCTCAACAACATCCACTAAGAATGAGATAGGTAACATGTTGGAGGACTTGAAGAGTGAAATGTTGCATATCTTTACACTACAAATGGATACCATGAAAATCAAAAGGAAGGACAAGGAAGAACAAAGGACTCAGGATATTTTATACCCTAGATGCACCAAAAAACATCTTAGGAATGACTACCCAATAAATGTCGTAGATTTTTTTCCTAGTCTATGAAGAAAATCATGCAACAGACAAGTGCCCTTCTTTGCTAGGCCTAAAATTTGTATATCAAGGAGTAGTACGGGGGTCAAAGAAACCTTGTTTCATCAATCAAACAAGACCTCAAGGACCTTAGCCATATCAACAAGGTATATAGGGTGCTTGCTAATATTATTATAATCCAGATCAAAATGCACCCTTGCAACCTGTTGGGCGTGGGATCCCCGTGGGGAAGTTTTGGGGCTTTGAGCCCATATTTTGGTCAAAGATTTTAATTCCAACGTAAAGACTGCATTTTGTGGGCATAGAGTATGTAGTTGTTAAAGAGTCATAGGGTTGTTCGCCCTTATTTTGTTATTGTAATGTTAGTTGTAGAGATCTGCCCATGGTCAACGAACCATGGATTGCATAAATAGAACGAGGCTCTGCAGCTGAGTGCGCAGAGGCCTAGTACTTCACAGTTCAGTGCGCGGACCCTTGCAGCTGAGTGTGCAAGGAAAGTCGAGTCTGTAAATAGTTGGAAGTGCTAATAAACATAAGTTTCTATCATTTATGTG
This sequence comes from Pinus taeda, assembly GCA_000404065.3. Lineage (NCBI taxonomy): Eukaryota > Viridiplantae > Streptophyta > Pinopsida > Pinales > Pinaceae > Pinus > Pinus taeda. The sequence goes on along the minus strand of APFE030265977.1, from coordinate 14,605 downwards.
TATTTAACTCTTATTTCATGCCTTTGTTATATTGGGTATGAAATTCAGTTATAATACTTATATGATGCGTGAATGTGTATAATTGTGTTGATTAAGTGAATGCAAGATACAATATCTATTTATGCGAAGTTAACTAAGACCAGTTAAGAAGATAAGTAACATATCCAGTCTAGGTTGGGAAATAACGTAGATTTCTGCCATAACAATGCAAAATCATCTCAACCCTTGGTTATGGCTATGTAAAATATGGTTGTGCCACTTTGCGAGGGTACCAAAGGTTGGAACAATCTGTGAAGCAACCCGCGTAAACGCAGGTCTAGTTGGACTAAACCAACATCATAGACATCTCAAGGGTGCAAAAACTTGGCTCCTGCATCCCCACATACTGCTTCGGGTGAGACTTAAGTCCACACTCCATGAGCTGATGCCAAAAGGGCTAGTAGTGTAGGGATTTGTTTGGTTAAACAACTCTGAACCTGGGTCAGCCCCCCATAAGCGAACAAGTGGTTCAGTGGTCGGGACCGGAATCTACATAGAGATGTTTGATGTCGTATCATTAGAATCCAACTAAGAAAGAAGTTGAAGTTTGTTTGGACAGAAGAATTCATGAGTTCGCAGCACAGGAGAATAAAAACCCGTGACTATGAAAAGAAGAGTGGCTAGACAACTACCTATACATGAAGATCCATGAAATCTTTTTCTTGTCCTTCTCTACTAAGCTATACTAGTGGATCGTGAAGATAGCAGATAGCCAGGGAAGGTGGAAACCTAATGGTCCTATTGTGTGGACATTAGAGTTAGTGTGAAGGTTGGAAGCATTGGAGAATAGGATTATGTGCTTTGTTGATCTTTGGCTCAATCGTATTATAGAAGGATTCATTACTGAGTTTGTAGTTGACACCACAGTCAACAACAGTCAGGCAGAGTGACGCTTTCTCAAAGGACCACGAAGTAAGTCCGTAAAGTCTTTGAATACTTGGATTAAAATATTGTTGTGTGAAAAGAGGGTTATGCAGATACCTTGATGTTCAAGGCTATGTGAAGTGGAAATATTTATAGGAACGAAGGAAATAAGCATCCAAAAAATAGCCCCTTGATTTCACCTTTGTGAGGTGACAAGGAAGAGCTCGTGAAGGTCTCTCTGGGAAGTGCTATCCCTCTAATAAGGCAAAGAATTATATGAATACCACCTCCACCCACACCACTGTTAGCTTCATTGCCATCACCTCGATCTTCACCCATACCAACTCCACCACCACTGTGATTCAATATGACAAGCACAGTGAAGTTTCCTGTGTTCAAAGGCTTGGCAAATGAGGATACAGACCAGTTCTGGTTCATTGTAAGTGATGTATGGGAAGCGCAAGGAATTATAAATTACCATATAAACAAAGCGACGCTAGTTAGTAGCCTGCAAGATTGCACGCTGACCTGGTATATTAAGTACTTCAACGATAATCCAAATGCGGGAGTCACAGATATCCAAAGAGTGCTAAATAGAGAATTTAGCAGGCCTAAGTTTGAAGCACAGTCAATCATGGGATTTAAAGAGACCACGATGCTACTAGGTGAGACTCCTTGGGAATTGGATCAAAGGCTGAAATGTATGATTCACGAAGCCAATATCAATCTTACGGATGGACAACATCACGAGTGGCTTGTAGCTTCATTACTACCACATTTAAGGAGTGTGTTATCACAAGAGAAGATAACAACTTAGGTAGAATCTTTGGAGATTTCCATGAGGCTTCACGAGACCCTGATGTAGGATCCTAACCTAGGAGTTCAGGAGATCCACGTGCGGTTCAAGAATCTATGCCTTGAGTTGCAGATTCTAAAATAGGACAGGATAGCTCGACCAGAAGTGACTGAAGAAGTGTGGTATGTGAAATGCAAGGGTCAGGGTCATGACAAGGACCATTTCCCGATTTTTACAAATTATCTCGCATGAGGAGGACTGATGCCAGCTTTGTGGTTCACGATCTATGAAATAATAGGAAAACATGCCATAGACAATTGTCACTTGTTATATAAGTATACATAAATTCGCAACAGTTGTTCTGCAACTTTTGTAGGTTAGTGGGACATGACCATAACACTTGTAGAAGATATGAGCTGATGATGGATAGAACACCCACCTACAGAGTTCAATCTGAAACGTGGTCCCTTGACTAGAATGCAGGAATGGCGCGAACAAGATTTCAAGGGCACGAACGAGGCCGAGGCAGAGGAGGACTTGGAAGAGGTCGTGTACAGTTGATTTGCTACAATTGTGGAGGGCTAGGACATTATGCCCACGATTGCATGAATCCAATGTGGATGTCATGTTTGTATTGCACATTCTTTGATCATGAGATGGAAGATTGTCCTACGCTGATAGCTATGTTACGCAACAAAGGAGCACTACTGCCTCCCTTGAATCAGAACTTGCAGATGATGAGGTCTGAGCCACGTGAGGAACATTCGAATGTGAACATTTTTCTCTGAAGTGTAATCAAGATAGGAGATGAAAAAGGTAAATAGCTAGAAGATAGTACTTGGGTTCACAAAGCTCCATTGAGAGAAGTAGAGTTTGATTTGGACGAGACTCGACAAACCTTCATGGAAGCTAAGAAGAGCTTCGCTGATGCATCCACTTCAAGAATCAAAGATAAACTAGAGCTATGAATGGACCCATCTATGCTCACAATGTTCCTGGAAATATTAATGAAGTTACTGCGTGACAATGAAACTGTGAAAGGGTTACAGGAACTCATCAATAGATGTGTTGGGATTGCGCTAGGAGAACCATGCATAGTCCATAAGATTGGAAAGCATAAGAAAAGCATGGAAAAGAAATGAGACTAACCACGTAGATCGGAGAATATGAAATGGATCACCTCATCGTGGATTTGGGATCGGATACGAATGTTCTACCAAAAGAGAAATGGGAGCGAATGGGAAGACCCGCATTGCAATCGTCTCCAATTCAGCTAAGGATGGTGAAGCAGTAGAAAATAATACCCATGGGGCGATTGCAGGGAATAACTATGGATATCGAGGGAGTGAGCGCACTGGAAGACTTTGAAGTGATAAAGATTGTTGATGATAGCAATCCCTACCCCGTTCTCTTGGGAACTGATTGGGCCACTGACATGAATCGGGTACTCAATCTAAAGAAGTGAAAGATGACTTTTGAGAAGAAGTCACTACGTGTAATTCTACCCCTGGACCTAGCTGAAGGATCACGCTATACAGAGCCAGTGCGCGACTATGAAAGTGATGATGATTTGGATTGCATCTATAAGATAACAGCATGAGACCAAGACTAGGTAAATCCTACCATGGATGCGCGGATTGCATGGAAACGTGAGAGCTCATGTACTTTGGATTTTGATGAAGAAATAGAGCGATGGCACAATCGGTTACATGAGTTAACTACGTTGAATTTTAATATGATGACAAGGTTGTTGCATAGTGTGTGGATAGAGGTAAGAGATCTACCTACTTATGATGGTGTAAATGAGGTTGATACTTTCCTAGATGCATCTAAAAGGGAGTTGCCAGAAAAACAACACTTCCAGGCCTTGGACTGGGTACTATGCACTACACCCGTGAGATGGTGGGGTACGCAGAATGGAAGCCTTGACGATTGGTGTGAATGCAGGAGAATGATGCATACATGGTTTTGGAAGCCTAGGGTGTGACTAACAGACAAGTATAATGGATGGGATGATCCATGTGTGCATCTGGCCTAGTGGGCATAGACATATGGAGAAAAGCCACAACCCAAATGGGTGCAAATGTTCTGTCATACCCTAGATGTTATACCGATGAATTATTTATAGAAATAGAGCTTCACCATGGGACCAGTGAATGCGATATCCTACATGAAGGGTTCATGATAACCTTCAGTTTTGAGGATCAGTTTGACTGTCTTGAAGAAGCACCACAAGAAGGACACTGCAAGGTTCAAGGACCACAAATTGAGAACCCTAACATAACCATGTCGGTGAAGACTAAGCAGGAGAATATTGATACGGAGTGGAACCCAAATTCATGAAGATTGGAGACTACTGGAATGACGCGAGTGTGGAGAAGGTTTCAGAATTACTCCAGGAGTATCATGACTTATTCATGATGAATTTTATGGATTTGAAAGGAATAATCAGATATCTAGGAGTGATGAAGATCACATTGAAACCTGATATGAAGTGAGTTAAGCAGAAGATGTACCACTTAAATCCAAAATACAAGGAGAAGGTCCACGTAGAACTAGAGAAAGTGCTTGTAGCAGGCATCACTAAGTCTATGGAAGAATCTGATTGGGTAAGCCCAATGGTGGTGCAACAGAAGAAGCAGAAGGACAAGATAAGAATATGTGTGGATCTTAGATAAAATAAGGATGCTTTTGTGAATGATCCATTCCCAACTCTGTTCACAGATGAGGTGTTGCACAATGTAGGTGGTTAGGAAGAAATTCCTTCATAGATGGGTTCTCAAGATACCACTAGAGCAAAATTGTGCCAGAGGATAGGAGCAAGAAAACCTTCATGACTAAGTGGGGTTACTCCCAATATACTATCATGGCATTTGAATTGAAGAATGCACCAACCATCTTTTCACACGTGGTTGTTGTGACATTCAAGGAATATATTCATAAGTTCTTGGAGGCCTATTTCGATGACTGGACTATATTTGGGCTAGTTAAGCACCATGTAGCAAGCTTACACTTGATGATGGATACCTACTGAAGATACCAAATCACACTCAACCTCAAGAACTGTGCGTTTCTTGTTCCTTTTAGGAACTTGTTATGGCATGTTGTTTGCAGAAAAGGGCTTATGGTAGATCTCGTGAAGATCATGGTGATTCTGAATTTGGAAGCATTGCGAAGTGTGAAACAACTATGCGCTACTTTGGGATATATGGGGTACTACAAAAAGTTTATCAAAGGTTATTAGATCACTACACTGACGGAAAAACTGTTGAGGAAGGATGTCACGTTGTATTGGAATGATGACTCTAAGAAAAGCCTCAATATATTGAAGGAAAATATGGTTACTTCATTTATTCTTGTCTTCCCAAAGTGGAAGAAAGAGTTTCATGTCCACGTTGACGCATCATGTATAATGTTGGGGGCAGTACTAACACAGGATGTTAGAGAATATTTGGATCACCCTATCACATTTGTAAATCATAGATTATCTAAAGTAGACAAGAACTATTCCACCACTGAACATGAGGGACTAGCTACGGTGTATGTGCTCCAGAAGTATCAACACAAATTGCTAGGAGGCCACTTTTAAATGTTTACAAAACATTTGGCCCTAAACTACCTGGTCAATAAGCCTATGTTGGTGGGGCAGATCTACAAATAGGTTTTATTGTTCCAAGAATATCATTTTGAAGTTGTTCTGAGACCCGGATGATTGAACGCGGGGCTAGATCACCTGCCATGCATCAAGATAGGGGAGGTACCTACTAGTTTGAAGGAAGGATTACCTGAGGTGCAACTTTTTGCTGTGCATGTAGCTATTGCACATTTTGAAGATATAATTCAATTTCTAACAACTGGAATTTCACCAGAAGGATACTCTGTCCAGCAGAAGAAGGAATTAGTGGTGCGCGTGATAGACTTCTATGTCTTTGCGGGGCATCTATATAATATGGGGAATTATGAGATAATGCAAAGATATGTACCTGAGTTTCAACGAAGCAGCATCCTTGCAAACACTCATGGGGGTGATGCGGGAGGATAGTATGCAGGGAGAGAAACCTAGCAGAGGATTTGTTGGGTCCCTATAATACTAGTGATTACCCCATTACTATTGTAGCTATACCCATTATTCATATTGTTGTGCCCCTATTGTCCCCATTTTGTTATTATTGTGCCCCATAGAATCCATCTATTGTTATTTTTGTGGCTTTATATTATTATTGTTAGGTCGGCTAGGTTATATTGTGACTCCTTAGACTCCTATATATAGAAAGGAGTTTTTGTCATTTGAATCATCGAAGAATTGTTCATTTATATAATGTAAAGGAGGTTTCCCCCTCGAAGAGGCTGAATTCTAAGGTGTTGATCTATCTTCTCTATCTTTTTCTTGAGTTGGTTACATAACATTTGGTATCAGAGCTTTGGATTCTAGGGTCTCGCTGCTCCAAACAGGTCATCATGGAATTTTCTCTATAACATGTTTTCTGCGATGTTTTAGAAGTTGAAACAAAAACCCATTTGAGAAGACATTGCGGTAAATATCAGGTCCATATTTCAGAGGTTTTTGCACTATATTTGCGAAGATATGATCTAAGGAAGTTGGGATTTTTGTGGACTCCTGAATTACATTCCAAATAGGTGACCTGGGGAAACTTTTCATAACTTTTTCTCTGAGCATTGGATTGAAATTTCGTAAGATGGTGTAGAATGAGGATAGACTGTAGTTTCTTCTATATATTTTTTAGAGCTAAAGGTTGAAACAGTGACTCGTGGCATGTCGTACAAGTTCGCTCTTTTGAACTAGTCTATAATTAGGTCACTATGGGAGATTTCGCATAACTCTTCCTTGGAGAATCCAATTTGGATCAGACTGGTGGCATTGGAAAGAAGACATAAAGGGCTACTACAAATCACATTTGTAGAACCGGATGATCTGAAATTACAGAGGTATATCAGATTCAATATCGGGCTCCCACAAAGTGAAAAAATGTGTGTAGTTTTTTTAAACTTTTTGCATAAGATAGGTTTGAAAAATTAGTTTGAAGGAATTCAAAGGGCATAGTGAAGCATTATTATTGGTAATTTATGCCCCGAGGAAAGGAAATGAAAGCACCTAGTAGGAAACCTGAAAGCTCTGGCATGACTCATGAAGAAGAGGAAGAAATGCAACATGATATATCAAAATTACGAGACCAAGTGCAACAATTGTCACTTGCACAAAAAGGAACAAAATCTAATATGGATGGTTTAAAGAAAGATATAGAAGCTAAGATGGATGGTTTAAAGAAAGGTGTAGAAGTTAAGATGGACGATTTGAAGATAGATTTGAAGACAGACATGGATGAATTGAAGATAAATATGAATAAGTTGCTACAAGAAATGGTCACTAATGGTGAAAGGGTAGTAAAGGAAACTCGTAATGAGAACAAAAGAAATGTTAATCATGATTCCATAGACTCTAATGTTGGATCGAAGACCCACGATATTCCAAAAATCGATATGAGGAAGTTTGATGGCAAGGATCCCACAACATGGATATTACAGATGGAGCAATTTTTCGATCTCAATAATGTGCAAAACACACAAAAGGTACGTATGGCAAATTTACATTTGGAACCAAATCAGATTGTATGGTATCAATGGCTTTGCTCTCGTAAACAATTTATCACTTGGGCAATTTTTACAGAATAATTGATAACACATTATGAGGATACAAAAAGCAACACTTTTTTTAGCCAATCGATAAGTCTCAAACAAAAGGGTTCAAAAATGGAGCACATTGAGGAGCTCCAAAAATTGAACATAAGGGTAAAAGATATTCCAGAGGAGCATAGGATTGATGTGTTCATAGGGTCTTTAAAGGATAATATCCAACATGATGTTCGCCTTTGGGAACCTGATTCATTAGAGAAGGCATT
>APFE030265969.1:24540-50704 GCA_000404065.3 Pinus taeda | reverse complement strand
TGTTGTTGCAGCGATTTTCGAGGCATCAAAATTTTTGGCGCTAGAAGGAGGGCCCTGACTGTGAATGGCAAGCAAACCTAAAATTACAAGCCATTCTAAGAGTAATTCTCCCTCCAATTCTCCTAGTTATTCCCGATCGCATGCTGGGTCTCCAACGCACGATCAAGAACAACAGGAATCAACCACCACTGCTCACACACATTATACTCCAGAACAATTAAGTCTTGAATCCCCTGAAGTCCAGTCTCTTATCCACAAACTTCAGAGCTTCTCGATTTCACCACAGAGATCTGAGGTATCACAAAGCAGTGCGACTTCGCAGTTCAATTTATCTCGTCCGCTTACCAGACTCCAAAGTGGAAAACTTGGTATCGAACCCATTGAGTTCCCTTTACCCGAAAGGAAAAGGGCCAAGAGATATACTGAAGGGTCCGATAGTGGAGAACTTTCTTCCACATCATCCATTTCATCTCCAAATCTACAAAGTCAACCACCCACTCCTCCATTACATATTGTTGTCCACCAGGGAACAGAAGCCTCAACATCTCAATCTGCTCACCCCTCAATATCATCTACTTCTCATACATCTGGAATCCCAATAATAGTATCAACCACTGGTACTATTACAATGGTAGATCCATGGACTAGACCTGGTGCGGTCAACATGCCTGCACCATTGCATCCTTTACCAGATGCTCCTGAAAAATGGCTCCCCAAATTTAATCCAGATGATGGAACTCAGGCCGAAGAACACATTAATAATTTTATGTTGTCGATCAACTTGAAAGGGGTAACGCAAGAAGATGTTGTTCTTAGACTTTTCCCTTACACTTTGCAAGGATCAGCAGGATCCTGGTATTTCTCTCTACCCTCTGGTTCCATTACCAGTTGGGATACATGCCAAGAGCAGTTTCTTACTAAGTATGGAGATCACAGATCTTTGGCAACTTTAATAAACGATCTCTCCAACCTAAGAATAGAGCATAGGGAACCGATTAAGGAATTTAATGCTCGCTTCAATAAACTCCTCAACAAAATCCCTACAGCTTCCAAACCAAGTGAACAAATCCGAAGCGAATGGTATATCACTGCCCTGCCTGCCAATATAGCTATTTTTGTAGATCGGGCTGGGAAACCTACCTTAGCAGAAAATATGAAAGAAGCACTTGATGTGGAAAAGCGCATCAATTCCTTAGAAAAGAAAGCTACCTTGGAAGACAGAAAAGCTAAAAAAGTCTCTTTTAAAGAAGACTCCAAGAAGAAAAGCCCGAAAGACCCTTATGACATGGAGGGATTACAAAAGGTCCTGAAAATTTTGTCTAATGAAATGATTGACATAAAGAAACAGGTGGCTGAAACTTCAAACAAAAGACCATTTAGGACTTATAAGAAAACCGAAATAAAGCCACCCAATGTCATATCTAATGCAGATTCAGACCAGGAAGAAGAAGAAGAAGAAGAAGCAACTGACGATGAAGAAGAGGTAGCTGAGTGTCATGGAATGTGGGATTTCATACTCCCCGATCCTGATACTGATAATGAAGAAGAAGCCTTCCCAGTCACCACCAGGAGTAAAAGTACTTCTGAACTTGCCCAGGCAACTTCAAAGAAAAGGAGCGCAGGTGCCACTACAACAAAGGAAAAAGTACCTCCAAAGAAACCACCTGCAGTTGTCCCTCAAAACCAGCCCTCAACTTCTACTTCCCCTTCGACTTCTAAGACGTTAGTAGTATCTGATTCAATGGAATAAAACATTGTTGATGATATGAAAAAGACCAAAGCCAACATAACTATGTTTGAGCTTAGCAAGCTAAAGCATCAGCAAAAGTTACTTCTTAAAGAATTGAATGTTGTTCCTTCTACTCCCCTTCCTAGTTCAAAAGTTGCTAATGATTCAGGCCAACCCCCTCCAGGTATGGTTGAAGCTACATATTCAATTCTAATTGGGGACAGGTCAAGCTCTCACACTCCACCATTCCTCCTGACTTATGAAATCTACAACAGAAACCTACACAATTGTTTAATTGAATCAGGGGCATCTTCTAACATAATGCCAGCTTCTGTTTGTTCCAAATTGAACATAGAGCCTCAGAAGTCTGCCATCCATATTGTTCAATTAGACAGGACTAAGGTACAGGTTGTTGGAGAAATCAATTCTGTAACCATCAGGCTGTCTGCTGATCCCAGAATAGTACAAAGGATTGACATTCTTATAGCCGATATACCTGAGTTTTATGGGTTGATTTTGAGTAGAGACTGGTCTGAAAAATTACATGGGTACATTTCTACTGATTGGTCACACATGTGGCTTCCTTATAAAGGTAAGCCAAATCAAATAAAGATAGACCGAGAAAAACATATGACCCATACAGTTACCGATTTTGAATAAGAAAACCATCCTGTGGCTTTCAACAATAACATTTTGGGCAACTATTCATCAGAATCATTTTTTGGCAACTTTCTTGCCCAACCCTCCCCTTTCTCAGTTAATCATTTTACATCTCAGATTGAAAATTTTTCACAATCAGATAAGTCTAGGTGTTTTAATGATCATGAGAAAACTGTAAATATGAATGTTAATACTCCTTTATTTTGGTCTTTGTATTTTGATGGCTCTAAGTCTAGTGAAGGCTCAGGAGCAAGATGCATCTTGGTTAGTCCATATGGAGAAAAGACAATGCTCTCTTGCATATTAGAATTTGAATGCACTAACAACACAGCTGAATATGAAGCCCTAGTTCAGGGTTTATATAAAGCAATCGACCTTAAAGTGCAATATCTTAAAGTATTCGGCGATTCAGAAATTATTATTAAGCAGGTTAGAAATGCAATTCATTTCCTTTCCAATCACCTTAAGCACTACCAATCGCTTGTGCAAGACCTTACTTCACATTTTTTAGCATTTAACATTTCCTCCATTCCTAGGTCCCAGAATTCAGCTGCCGACTTACTAGCCAATGTAGCTTCCAGGGTCCTACCTTCAGAAGACTACAACCCTGATAGGTTTTCTGTAGAATTGATTTTCAGACCTTCAATTCCTGACAACATCACTAATTGGAGAGTATTTAATCATGACGATGATATTTTGCAATTTTTAACTTCTGAAAAGTCTTATGACAATCAAATCATTGAAGAGGATGAGCACGACTCTCAAATAAAGGAAAAACCTCAAGAAAATGCAATTCCTAAGCCTGTGGTAAAACTAGAAGATCTTTATGATATAAAAGACAGATTTAAACCTGTAACTAATACAAAGATCCAAAGCTCCACCCTAAGGTTTGAATTGATAAATTTGGGTACTGAGCAAGCTCCTCAGAATGTAAATTTAGGATTAGGACTTTCTGTAGAAGAAAAAAAATCATTTGTTAAGCTATTAAGGAAAAATAAACACGTTTTTGCTTGGAAATATGACGACTTAAAGACTTATGACACATCTATTATCCAGCATACTATTCCAATGCTTCCAAATCAAAAGCCAATTCAGCAGAAGTTAAGAAAAATACACCCAAATTTGGAAAGCTAGATTAAGTCGGAGCTTAACAAACTCCTTAAAGCCAAGATTATCTTTCCAGTCCGACATTCCAACTGGGTTTCTAATATGGTGCCTGTTAGGAAGAAGAATGGTGACATTCGAATTTGTATTGATTTTAGGAATCTAAACAGAGCAAGTTTGAAAGACAATTTCCCATTGCCTACTATGGAGCAAGTACTCCAATCAGTAGCAGATTCTGAATTGATGTCTTTTCTAGACGGTTTTTCAGGATATAACCAGTTCTTGGTTCATCCTGATGACCAGCTTAAAACTACATTTTGAACAAAATGGGGGACATACGCATATCAAAAGATGCCTTTTGGACTTATAAATGTAGGAGCGACTTTCCAAAGAGCTATGGACACTGCTTTTAGGGGATTGATAAATCGAACAATGGTCATCTACCTAGACGACATAACCGTGTTTTCTAAAGAGAGGGCTAATCATTTACATGACTTAAACCAGATCTTTCAAAGGTGTAAAAGGTATGGAATCTCTCTTAACCCCAAAAAATCATTCTTTGCTCTTGATCAAGGGAAACTCCTGGGTTTTGTAGTTTCTCAGGATGGCATTTATATTGATCCCGATCGGATCAAGGAGATTTCTGAGATCCCATTCCCGCACAATAAGAAATCGATGCAGTCATTTCTTGGCCAAATTAATTTTGTTAAAAGATTTGTACCTGATTTCTCTCAAATTATTTTGCCCCTCCAGACAATGATTAGGAAAAATGCAGTCTTTAAGTGGGGATTAGTAGAAAAAGAAGCTTTTGATTTGATAAAGCAATCCATTATCAACACCCCCTCCTTAATTACTCCGAATTTCTCTAATCCTTTCACGTTGTATACTATCGCATCTAGTTCTTCATATGCAGCAGTACTTACCCAAATAAATGATCACAATTTGGAGGCACCCATCTCATTTTTTAGCTCAAATCTTCAGGGTGCTGAATTAAATTACTCTAATGTAGAGAAACAAGCTTTTGTTGTGTTTAAAGCAGTCAAATATTATAGACCCTTTCTTCTCAAAACTCACACAAAAGTGATAGTTCCTTTCCCAGCTGTTAGGCAACTATTATTACAAAAGGAATTGGGTGAAAAAAGGGCAAAATGGGTTACAACGCTTCAAGAATATGACTTAGAAATTAGGCCAGCAAATATTGTTAGGGACCAAGGTTTTTGCAGGATACTGGCAGGAGCTTCCAACATTCCTGAATCAAGCGTCACTGGTCCAACTGAAGAAATCAATCAGATAAGTGTCACTGATTCCGAATCTCAGTATGCAGATTTGATATTTTATTTAAAAAACGGTTATGCTCCTCCAAATTTGTCTTACAAAAACAAAAGGGCCATCAGGTTAAAAGCAAAGAATTTTACAATTATTGATAATGTGCTTTTCAAGAAGAATTATGATTCTGTTTTACTCAGATGCCTGGAGAAAGCTGAAGCTCAAAAGGTATTGCAGGAGTTACATGATGGACCAGCAGGAGGACATTTTGGAGCTGACACAACATCTCACAAGATTATTCATGCTGGATATTATTGGCCAACTCTATTTAGAGATGCACACGAGTATGTAAGGAAATGCCTCAATTGCCAAACTGCTAGTGGAAGACAATCAAAATCAGCTTTTCCTTTGCAACCAGTCAACATTGAACAACCATTTGAGCAATGGGGATTGGATATCATCGGAGAAATTAATCCACCTTCTTCCAAGCAGCATAAGTATATTCTTACTGCTACTGACTATTTCACTAAGTGGGTTGAAGCAATCCCTTTGAAGACAGCAAATTCTGAAGCAATCATTGAATTCATAGACCAATTCATCATTACCAGGTTTGGTGTCCCAACTGCTCTTGTATTTGATAATGCTTCTTATTTCTCAGGCAATTCTATGTTTGATTTTGCTATCAAGAGAGGATTTAAATTAAAGTATTCTGCTAATTACTATCCTCAGGGTAATGGTTTGGCAGAATCCACTAATAAGAATCTGATTAAAATCATCAAAAGAACAATCGAACAAAATCATAGGAATTGGCACAAATCCTTAATCTTTGCATTATGGGCTGATAGGGTAACACACAAGGCTTCCATAGGGACCTCTCCGTTCAATCTTGTATATGGAAAAGAAGCAATATTACCGACAAATCTTGTTCTTCCTTCTTTAGCCCTAGTACAGTTCATCAAAGAAGCTCCTTCCTCTTCCATTCAGCTCAGATATGATCAAATCTTAAAACTAGAAGAAGAGAGAGAAAAAGCCAAGGATACCCATGCCAAACATCAGCAAATCATCAAAGCAGCTTTTGATTCAGCTTCATCAGGGTCAAAACAATTCCAAGTTGGCGATCTAGTTCTGAAATGGGATAAAGCCCATGAGGACAAAGGCAAACACACCAAGTTCCAAAAGTTGTGGCTTGGACCATTTCAGATCTGTGAAAAAATAGGCCACTCAACCTTTCTATTGCAAGATTTAACAGGTGTGAGGGAGTCTCTCCCTGTAAATGGCCTTATCCTAAAAAAGTTCTTCAATTGAGAAGGTGACCCCTTCTCCCTTTTTGTTTTTTTTTAGAATTTTTCTTAGATTGTAGGTTTTAGGAAATAAAGTTTAAAGGCATATTCCATTGACCTTTCACTATATCTGAAAAAGTTGTCTCATAGAAATATCATGAATATTTGCTTTCAAATAATAGAACTTTCAGCCAAAAGAGATAATTTTGAGAAATTAGGTATCATTGTATTCTGAAGTCACAAATTAAGTTTGATCAACTCCTCCTTAGAGCATAAAAGTAATGAGAGTCATTTTTTGTTTTCAAATTGGTCCCAAAAGGTTATCAATATTAGGAATGGAAGTCAATTCAATATCAGCATCTTCAACTCTTAACCTGTCATCCATCAATTCTCAAAGAAGAGATTGTCCATCTCATTCATTAAAGACGATGATTTTTCAGAGTGTAATTCTAAAATATAAAGATATTAAAGATAAGAGGTCTTATTACAAGCCTGCTTACCATGTTCATAGGGAAATAGCTTAACTGACATTACCAATACTACCTACCAAAACAGGGTAATGGCTTGAAATTTCAAGACAAGGAGTCTCATCACGAGCTAGCTTGTTCAGTTAGACTACTACCAGTGAGTGGCATTGTCAATAGCTCGCCACCAAACCAGGGCAATGGCTTTTTATCCTGTCAATGACAGAAGAAAGAAAGATGAACAAAATATGAAAGCATGTTTTGAATTCATTCTGATAATCTTACTCTTTATTGGATGAGACAATGGACAATTATATGGTTAAAAGGTATCCCTGTCGAGACTATAAACGTTTGCTGGCAGCAGAGGCTCTACCTATGACAGGCGAGTTTACTATAAAAGCTGATTTGAAGAGATTTTTCTATTTTTACCATTAATAAACCAACAAAGGCCTATTTGAAACTTAAAATGTATCAATTTTAAATTAGCAAAAGGAGGAGATTAGCAAAATTACTTCTGTGATATTAAGAATGCATAGATACCTAGTTATATCACAATTTTCCTTTATAAGTTGGGACTCTATTTTCAAAAAGGTTTAAAGTATTTTTGATTTTTTCAGAGATAACTGGTTCTTCCAGTGAATCACCAATTGTTGTGCTTTGCAAACAACCCTCCCATTTCATATTATTTTTATTCATAAAAACATTAAAATATGAAATAGGTCCCTTTAAAAATAAAATTGATATCAAAACTTTTACTTTATAAAAATCCGATAATCAAAGGAGCGCTTTATGAATAAACCCTTTAAAAGCAATATCTATTTAAAAATGGAAATAAAAGCGAATACTCGGTTATTGCGATAAAGCGATCGCAAGATCGCATATCGCAATAACATAAAGGATGCAACAAATGGCGATATAGTATTCGGCGATCGGCAATCGGCAATCCCCAAATGCACCACTAAAGCACCCCATATCAAAGCCCCGATGCGATAAATCTATCGGCAATCGGCAATCGGCTCATCCCCTTGTTTTGAAACCATTGCACATACGCCTTTCGCCAATGCGATATCGCAATCGGCGATCGGCAGGTCCCCTCGTTTCATTTCTATTGCGCATATGCCTCTCGCCGATGCGATATCACAATCGACGATCGGCGATACTCAAGCATTGTTAAAACCAGTCATGCATATCCCCCCCGATGCGATGCGATAAGGCACGGTTTTCAACGCAAAATCATTAAAGTGATTGGAAAGCCCGATTTAATGATATCTAAGGCATAATCACTCCCATTCGGCCGCCAATACGCCCATTACATGCTTTAATAGATCTTTCGACCAAATATTGGTATAATGCACATTTATAAGGTGGAAAGCTCTATACGGTCACTTAATGGATCCATGTCCTAAGATCTGCCTATAGATTGTCTCCATGCCGGTTTTCCAAAAAACAGAGTATATCAACGTTCATCTTTTCATTTGCTATCAACTGTGAGTTTTATTGCTATCTCTGTGTTATGCCAAAATTGCCTCTCTGTGTAGAATATAGTCTTACACAAGAATTCGGGCATGATGGGTAAAAAGTCGAAGAAAGTTGCAGGTGTTTCGAATCCACTAGCTGCAGGACAAGCGGTAGTAAACAACAAAAAGGGCCTAATATCTGACACAACATGCGCAGGCCTCGCCAGGACAACCTGGCAAGGAACTTATGACTTGATAGAGGCTGAGAAACCAACGCAGACGGTAGAAGCTACTGCAGATTCACTAAATAAGTCGGAATGTTCTCTCAAGGATTTGGCCGATTCCTTCCTCCATAGGTTAGTAGCAAGGGAGCAAATTCTCCCGTATACCGATGTTGTGAAATGGGCAATTGAAGAAATCCCCATCACAGATAGAACTTTCATCACAAAGGATGGGAGAATTTTTGGGTCATTTAAACCAGAAGATCTGAGGCAAATGTATCATTTCCCTAAGCCGGAGAAGATATATAATAGCGCCTTTTTGAAAACATTCGCAAGCGAGAATGAAATCGAGTCCGAACCTATCAAGGAATGGAGGCAGAATCCAAATAAACACAAGCATGAATCCTCCGGTAAGTACTCAGTCGACTCTTTGTGTTCTCCTTATTGCTATGCCGGTATAATGATGTGTAGATTGTGGGGTTTGCACGACTCTGCCGTCTTTACCATTGAAATGGTTCCTCTCATGGAAGCGGCAGTGAACAACACGATTATGGATTGGGCTACTATCCTTTCGGATAAGCTAGCATTAGTTGTTAGTGACTTCAGGAACAAAACTAGAGTCACTAAGAGGAAAATTCCCCCGTTCTACTATAGTGCATATATCCTAGATACCTTGTGTTTTAATTCTGAATTCCCTATGCTTGGTTGGAGGTGGACCACACAGGACCCCTCGCCCATTCATATTTATCATCGCAAGATGTGGAAGTCATCCTATAAAAACCACATGTATCAGATTTGTAATGGTTTCATGGTTCCTATTTATTATTCAATTTTTGATAAGCCTATTCCAAGGATCTCCTACCTAGCCTCTTTTGACTTGCCAGCAGTGGCTAGTTCGTTTGGTGAAGAGTATTTCACTTATGTTAGAGTCTTTGGCAGCCAAGCCAATCCTCATGTCCTCCCCTTATATGTCCTTCACAAACTACTAGCAAGGGAAATTGCATACCAAATTACAGCTGAAAGCACCACACAGACTCTCAAAAAGGAGAAGAAAAGGGGCTGGCCTACTTTCCCCTTCAGATGTGGAGTCTTCACCCTGCATGATCTAAAACATGCAGAAAAAGAAGCCACGAAGATTCAAGCTCTAAATCTTGCTACAATTCCGAATAGGGCATTCGACCCAAAGCAAACGACATATGCTGCTTTGGAACATGCCAAATTAGTGACATTTGATCATAAAGAAGATATGTTTGATGATGTTTTCAAATCAGCCGAATCAATAGGTCAAGCCAAAGAACACGCCAAGATGCGATACAACGATGAAGGGTTAAGTGAGTTTAATAAACTCAGAGAACAGAGGTTGCAAACTCTGCCTCTAGATTTATTAATGCCAACCCAAGCAGCATCATCAAGCGAGCCTGGCCAACAGCAGATAAAGGAACCTCCTACTACAACCAAGGCCAAAAATATTAAGCAGGAGGAGCAACAAAAGAAAGATCAAGAGGAGAAGCTGAAGAAAGAACAACAAGAGCGCTTGAAGAAAGGACAAGAAGAGCGCTTAAAGAAAGAAGAGGAAGATAGACAGCGCAAAGAGCAGGAGGACAACCTGCAAAGAGAACAGGCGGAAATGCGGCAGAAGGAACAGGAACAGCAAGAAAAGGAAAAACAAGAGCAATTGCTGAAGGAGTCTCAGCCTAAAAGAACCACCACCGATACTAACATGGGTTCTATCATAGACCCCGAACTCCAAAAGGAATGGTAGTAGTTCAGCACTATTATCGGTGGAGGAAAAGACTTACAAAGCACTGATACTCTGAAAACCAGTAATGTGCAGGATGATACCTCATCTCAGGTTCTGAGCGGAACTAGCGGCCCACCTAAAACTAAGGAAGTTGAAGTAATTCCGAAAGGTCCGAGCGACCAAATCGCTCTACAAGTAGAGGATATTCCTCCGTTGAATGTCTTCTATAGCCCAAAGCACAGAGCAGTGGTGAAACGATCGAAGAAGAGACGAAGGCTTGATCAACCTTCCATCTTTCCAGAACAAACGGTTATGGGCAATGTAGTGTGGAAGGAGAAATTGGATCCCTCTGATGATCTGACTAAATTGTCACATTACGCTGGAGCTTATTCAGTTGCAACCATCGACAAAGCATCGGAGGTAAGTCTTTTGTTAAAGACTAAAGACCAGGAAATCTCCACGTTGCAAACAGAATTAGCTGAAATAAAACAGAAGGTAATGCAAGCAGAAGAGCAATTAGCAGCACAACAACAGAGGACAGCGCAAGCCGACGAACAGTTAGTGGAGTAACAAGAAATAAATAGCCAATTGGCTCAATAATTGGAAGAAGAGAAAAAGAGGATTGATCAGGTAGCGATCCAGAAACAAAACGAATTAACGGAGGCTTTGGAGCAATTAAAAGCAGCGAATGAGCAACTAATGAAAACTAAGGATGAGCATATCGCTCAAATAACAGCACAGCTAGAGAAAGTTAAAGGAGATTCGCAGATAACAGAATTCAAGAAGGAGGCAATGTTGATAAACAATGCGCTAATATCACAAATTAAATTACTGTGTCAACAACTCTCTCAAGTGGAGCCACTCTGTGAATTAACTACATCCATAAACGAACAGGTGGAGAAAGTTAGGGATGACTTGAATCAAGCCGATGAAGCTATTACTGCATATCTTGTCCATTCCACTATTGGGTGTTTATATGATATGCCTTTACTTTTAATCATGTATATGTTGATGATATAAATGTGCAAAGTGTAGTAATATCGCTTTAAATCGTTGCGCTTAACTATTTAAGCACAACAATCCTAAATAATTCAATATCTATGTCTTAAGGATACAGACATCTATATGTTTATCTTTCAGATATAGAGCATCAAAAGTTACGCTTTAGAGCTCAATAGATTCCCGGGATAGATTCATTTATTTATATTTTGTCAATAGTATTAGTCTTTCGCCTATCACTAGTGTTACTTATAAAACATTCACTCATCCCATTTTATCTATTTCTGGGAAACTGGTCCCATTATCCGCAGTCGGAGCCACTATCCCAAATGGAAAAGGAGCTGTACTAAGGTCCGGACCGGGTGGTTTCCCCAATGTTGTTGCAGCAATTTTCGAGGCATCAACAACTTGTTAAAAAATGAAACAAGGAACATGAGGATAGTTCTTTCACTATGTCAACCTCATTAAAAAATGAAACAGATCCCATGAGGATAGTTCTTGGTCTTGTGTCAACCTTGATAAAAAAATGAAACAAGGAGTATGAGCATAGTTCCTTGTATTCTGTCAAGCTCATTAAAAAATAAAACAAGGAATCTGATCAGAGTTTCTTGTCTTGTGTCAAGCTCATTAAAAAATGAAACAAGGTCCCCTAAAGCAAAGCTACGGTTTGAGTCTTTAATTAGATCTCGCAAAATCCCAGTCGAGTCTTTCACCTGATCTCATAAATGAACCTTCATTCCATCCACCTGATAGCCATAAGTAGTCTACTTAGGTGAATGTAATGAAGCTTGGAGGACATGCACCTAGTGGTAAAATTAAGTTTCCCTGTAGGTTATGTGAAGGGAATCACCCCATTCACCTTTTTCCTTATCTGGATGAAGCCAAAAAGGTGTTGGATAACCATCCCACTTCACCGCAACGACTTCCATCTGGTTATAGGAGACTCTCCCATTCATCATGCTGGGGACATGTAAACTGAATTCAAGCATATTTATTCATTTTAAGCTTGTGCAAAAATGAAACTGAATCCAGGCATAGTTTTCGTTTCAAGCTTGTGTAAACATGAAACTGAATCCGAGCATACTTCCCTATGGTTCAAGCTTGTGTAAAAATGAATCCATTTCCATTTTAACCCTCATGATTTCCATTCTATCAGCCTCTTTCATCAGATGAGCCTTGGTTTTTCTCCTTCCATCGTCACTATTTGCTTGGCCGATCATACGATTTCACTTGGTTGTTTTACCCTTTTTGAGGAACAATGCCAATGAGTGGTCTTATTAACTAGCCTCTTCACATAAATCAACATGTTTTCAGAAGTTTCAACATCACTAGAACCAGTTGCTACCCTAGACACCACTCATTCCTCAAAGTGGAGTCCTCTTTAAGCTCTTTTCAGACTCTCGAAATATGAAAAGATTGTCCAACGCTTGCCCTTTTTAGCTCGTTAATAGATTGGAAATGACATCTACTCATTATAAGTTTAACCCTTTTTCAGGCTAAGATAGATTATTTATGAAAAAGGAATACAATGACAGAACATAGTCAATAGGTTCTCTCTCGTATTGTTTGATGATTTTTCAGGCTTGAGAGACAAATCTACAAAAAAGAACTTGTGGAGTTTTCTTTTTTTCCCTTTTCAAACTCTCTAAATATGAAAAGGACTAAGTTATCTTTGTCGTTAAACTCGTTAAAACATCAAATAGCAACAAACTTGTCCATTTAGACAAGACCGAGTTTCATCTTCGCTAGACTCGTTAAAACATCACATAGCGATGGATTCACATGAAGGGTGGAATTATAAAAAAATAATAAGTTATCCTCCTCAAGATTAATTAAAAATAAAGAGGTATTGGTCAACAATGACTGGGGAAAATGGGAAAATGGGGTACACCACTTTATGGTAGCAGGTCACTCTTGAACATGAAACTTTCACTTCATCTCTGTGACTATTTGGGTTGGGTTATCTACTTAATGGTTATCATACCTATGGTCTATCACACCATCCATCACTTTTTGTTTTGGGTCAATGCTGCCAATTCATTCAAACTATTTAGGTTAGGTTATATGCCTGATGGTTATCATACCTATGATCTATCACACCATCCATTACTTTGGTTTTGGTCAATGCCAATTCATTCAGTGTCATCTATATGTTCAAGAGAAGTCATTCAATTAAAATTCATGCTTTGCAATACCATAAACCTTCATTTTCATGACCACCATTCCTAAACCTTGTGTCATCAGTCAAATTGCGTCTCCAAAATCATTACACTCATTTCGTGTTGTTGATGTGGGATACATCAAGTCCCTCTGGTGATGAGTCGCTTCTTGTCGACATCAGCGCATTATCCAAGAAGTTGACTTAGAAATACCCTTCCAGTACCTTGAAGCTTGCATACATCAATGGCAAGTTTCTTTCTTCCAGCGATAGCTCAAAATCCCTGGTCTTCGACCGAAAGACTTTGTATGGTGTTTGACATCAAATCATCCATTCACACCATGTAGAATGTACTACAGTACCTTGAGGATCATTATCATTATCGGTGATTTCTCTCCCGTCTGTTAACGGATTGCATCATCGACTGGTAATCAGGCGATGTCTTCCCATGTTTGACTTTAGATCACATATTCACATGGTTAGACTCATACTTGAGCAAACGATTGAATGAGATAGAAGACCCCGGATCTAGTTTCGATCATTAGGGCTGCGATTTCAGGAGTACTAAATCATATGTACAATGGCTTTACATTGATGGTCATTTTTATCATGGGTCTATATCTGTAGACAACTGTCTCTGTACATGTAATGAAAGTTTGTATTCCAAGCATGGGTATGCCTTCCCTTAGAAATCCGTGAAAAAATAAAAAAATCATGATATATGTATTGTAATTGATGTAAGTCACCTTCTACTTCGAAACCTCCTCATCACATTGTAAAGCATTTCATTTAACATTAATATTTTTCAACTTCATGCTTTAGGGGGCAACTATTACAGATCCAATTGGGCACATCACTCCCATCATCCATATCAGTGTTTTAGGGCTCATCAAACCCTAATTTTAGTTGCTACATGCCCTAAAAAAGGCACCCTTTTAAATGCCTCCTTCCCAAAGAGTTTCATGATCTGAAGACATCCTGAAATGACCTCTAGAGGGGCTAGTGTAGGTAGGCCCATGTAAGGGTGACCTACAGAGCAGTTGAGACCATTAAAGGGTGCTCTTCAGAGAAATTAGGCCTTCATTCACCTGCGTTGGGTGAGATTGAGCGAAATTCAGATAGGGTTTGGGGAATATTCTTATATTTTAGTGTCATCTAGAAGGTTACCTCACTTATCAACTCCAATGAGATTGAAAATGGATGAGGAATGAGTTAAGATGCATCCTATCCTCTCATCCATTCCTCCATGGAACTAATTCTAAGTATGGAAGGTCATTCAATACCACCATTTATGACATAACCTCCTTCATTTCCCTATAAATTGACCACTCATGTAAGTGATCAAGGGTTGGATTATGTTGAATTGTAAGGAGATAATGTTGCTATGAGAATTTTCTATGAAGCAAGTATTGTAATGATACAAATTTGTCATGCTTTTGATGTGATGTGGATGGGATCCAAGCTGAAGGAATGACTTTGAATCATACACAATGGTTGTAATTCCTTCTTCTATTCAATAAAGTATTTGAACATTTTTCCCATATGTTTGTATTGTCATATGATGCTTATATGTGGGAAATGTATCTGATTCCACTCACTTGTATTCAATAGATCTTTTGCTTTGATCAGTTCTTTGTCCTCTATTTGTGTTTACACATACTTCTCCAGCATGTGAAGTACGGGAAGGAGCAATACGATCGATACAAATGAGACAAGAGGAAGGTAGAACTACAAGTAGACCTTCTCATCTTCTTTGTATTATCTATTGCTTATATGAAAAGGCTAAAGTGCTTTAAACTATTGTTCTAGATACGTCTACTTATCTAGGGAATTAGTATTTATCCATAGATACAAAATTCTCCAAAACAAACCTACTTCAAGTAGATTATGTCCCTTCACTTAGGTCATGCCCATAGCTCAATCCTAAGCTAAAACTGAGTCAATTTATAGACTCCAACTCCAACTCCATGCCTTATTTCCAAGGAAATATGTTTCTGGAATTACTCCTATTAACTTAGACTAGTGATCTTATAATGTTTAAGCTATCTTGAAATCATGTTAAAGTTACCCAAGTAGTACTTTACCTCATGTTATGTCCCATACCAATGGTGGGAGAGAAACATCGAAGTTGTTTGGTCTATGCTCTTCTCATATAGGTTGATTGTCAATGTCTTCTTGGTTCACTTATTTGATTCCTCCATCTATCACTTGAGGCAAATTTTCTCTCCCTATTAAAGCAAATTTTCCATCCTTTGGCTTGTCATTATGGTTTCCAATTCATCATATATCTGAATAAAAGTGTTTAAGGCACCTCATCCCTCGTTTTCCTCTTCTAACAAATGTAATTTATCCACTACTTACCTTCTAACAAAGGCCTACCCAATGTTTTGTCAAAGAGTTCGGTAGTTTCCTATGCCACCATCATTGTCACACTTAAGTTCACCCATATCCACTAGTGGACTCATCCAAGAGAGTCATATCAAAATTCTATATGCATACTCATCCATATTATCAAGACATTCCAAAATGTCCCATGACTCCTTTGAAGTATGGACTACTTGATTCAACCCTACATTTTCTAGTTTCATTATGTAAATGAATTGCACTTGAACTTCCTCTTCAAAGAACCCATTGAAACACTTTGAAAATGAAAAGAAATCTCAAGAAACTGATGTTTGTGGGTATCGTAAAAAATTCCTGAGGACTCATTTCATCTTGACAAAATAGTCTCCTTGGTTATTATTGGCATGAATATGTCCCAATGAAGCATGTACGAACTAAAGAAACATTACTCTAGTCCTAGTTGTGACAAGCTTGTAGTCCACCCAAAATTTTTCGCTTAACTTCGTGTGCCCAAGTCATTTTAAACCATGCAGTCATGCGACACTGCCTTGTGTTTGTCCATAATGGCTAGGCCTAGTCACTTATAGTCCAAGTAAACTAAAACTCTTCACTCAAAGTGCACCCATAAATCAACCCTAAGCTACAATTGAATCAAGTTGCTCACTCCAACTCTATATGAAACAATCTAGGAACACATCTAGACATGCGTTACCAAGAGAAAACATATAAACTTAGTCAATTTAACAACCCATGCATTAACTATAAACATATATATACACCAATATATGCAACACATGGAACCAACACAAGTTATATGTTTGGGTAGCACTAAGATGTGCCTAACACCCATACAATTATATGATAAGAGATGTTTACAAACACATTGATAAAACATGCAATAAGGGGAGAATGACTTACCGTATTTTCCAATTAAAAATTATAAAGGCTAGTGCAGCCACCTTTCACAATTCTCCATACAAGTAAACCCTAACATCACACATGACCTTACCCTATACAAGCCTTCTTACCAAAATCATCACAAGAGTCATCCATCGAACTCATCCTTAAGGTTGTCTCGAGACTCTATGTGTCTCATATTAGAATGCTACCACCATCCCATAATTTCTCTCAATCTTACCTAATGAACTCACATTGGGATTAAGGAGAAGGTAGCACAATTGTTTTAATTGTGGCCAACTCACATAATGCAAAATTGACTTGGCTCCTTGGGTTTTTTTTTTGATGTTAATATTTGACATAAAATCTCCTAGGTTTCATAACAATCTCAAGGTGCATTTCATTTTCCAATATTATCATAGGTTTTCATCTTCTTTACATTCCAATATATTTCATTATGGGACATGTTTCTTCTTGCTCCATGTTTAACTAGCTATGCATATTTCTTTACAATTTTTTGTCATGATGAAAAGGACTTTGAAAAGAGGGTTAAAGAGTGCTTGAAATTTGTAGGAGGGAATTGGATGTAGGCCAACATAGTTCTCAGATTATATTGTCTAAGGTGATTCCAATCAATTTACTTTAAGCATTGTGCTTATTGTTGATTACTAACTTGTTTTTTTAACTTTAGGTCCTCTTTTATTAGACACTCAATCAAGTTTAGAGGGACATATCTACTTCTATAGTGAAATGTGAATAGGAATATTTACTTCAAAATAATATTGTTCAAATGAATTAGGATTTATTTCTTAATACATTTGTCTATGATCATTATTGTCTTTCTATTCATTTTGGTACTTACAAGTTTGAGCCCAAGAACTAGCATGAGGTCCAGGGATATCGAACTAGCCATATATATGGGATATTGGCCCACAAACCGACTAGAATAGGAGGAAGACACCTCGAGATCAAGTCAATTTTGAATAATGGTTTATGTTTAGGACTATTATTAACTTAGTGATAATAAATTAGATGATGTGGCATATGTGTGGCTTAACCAAATGCATTTTGGGCACTAATAAGCCTTGATTGTTGGCATGATGATTTGTCATCATGGTCAAGGTTTCATTTCTAATGTTGTGTTTGAGTTTAAATTCTAATTAAATATTTGGCTTAGTCAATGTAATTACCTAAACCAATGGTCTTACAATATATGATGTATCATATTAACATCCACTTAAAACCAATTTGATTTTTGGGACACGTGTCTTTGATTATGAAGGGAGACTAGTTATGTGATTTCAAACACATTCCCTCACAAACACTCACAAAGGCCCTCACTTGCTAGGGTTTGGACCTAGGTTGTCTACATTGCAACACCTTGTACTTTTGAATTTATCTATTTTAGATGTGTACATATATGGATATTCCTTTATTTTCATTTCTCTTTCAAATTTCTTGATTTTAACCAATTGATTTAGAGCTCATGGAGGTTTAAGTAGCACCAACTTCCTTGCTTCCATTTCATTGAACAACATGAATTCTTTTTTGAAATCCATACTATTTCATTCATGTTGCTTCTTGTTTCTCCCATAAGATTATGGCATGGAATCCATGATCATGTTTTTTTCCTTCTTAATAACATACTACTTGAAGGGTGTCATAGAATATTTTATTGGGACTAAAATTCGACGCCTCTTCTTTCTTTCCCTTTGATTATTCATTCAATCCCACCACCCATCAGCTTGTTATTTTTCCATTTTTCTTACAATGACATTTATTTCTTGGAATATGTCTTTTGAGTATATTTTCTTTGCAAATAGATACACGTAAAGTTTCCTTATTGTAATCTAATAGATGGGGTTGTTAAAATCACCAATATTTAATTAAATATGAATTTCTATACCTTTTCTCTAGTCAAATTCAATGCAATTTCTAGTACATGTGTATACCCTTCCTTTCTTGGTTTTTATCTTGTTGTAAGTCCCCAATATATTTATGTTGGCTTTTGAAAGATTGTCTATCCAAAAATAAGTAGGGGTAGATTCAATATTGAAATCTAGAGTGGGGTTGGAGAGATGGAAATTAAAGATGGATTCAATTATATACATTATCCTTTAAAATAAGGTTAGCTTTGCCCCAAAATGGAAACCCCTCTTTGAAGACCCTACCACAACGTCCATAGCTATTAAATTGTACAATAATAGAACCTTTAGATTAGAGGCTTACCATATATTTAGAACTTAGGTTGGAGTTTATTTGATTCTTAAACTATTTAGATGATGACTAGAGATCATCAAATATATAGATTGAGGAATTGTCTTGTAGTTATTGATGATCTTGTTAATCATGCATAGAGGAATACCTTCCTCAAACATGTACTTTGTTTTGTCCACAATGAAAGAATCTTACTATGTTCGACATGACTACATATTTAAAACAATGAAGATTAAGTTCTTAATTCTTGGCAATCTTTTAAGAGGGAGAAACAATCAAAGTCACATAGGAGGAGGTATTCCCTTTGTTTAACAAACCCCCATGGAGATAAAACATGAAATTCAAGATTAACCCCTTGTTTATGTGATAATTGGGGAATGTATATCCATTCTCTCAAAGATTAGTCTTAACTATTAGGAAATAATTTCCCATTTATTCTAAATAACCCATAGCATTGTTTATAGAGTACTTTCTTACCATCACAATCACAATAGTCATTTTTTAAGGCAAAATATATATCAAATCTTTTTGAATATGCAACTAGATATCCTCCACACTAGATGACAGTATGGAAATTTGGACCTCACTACATGAGGATCCATACATTCAAAATATTGAGGAGGAGATACAAAAAAGAGTGAAAATAAATCTTAGCAACTTCAAAGACCCTACGAGTCACGTAGAGGCTTGCTAGCATTACTGAAGGAAATAACCTCCAGAAATAGATATAAGATCTTCGAAGGAAGGAACAAATAGTGAAAGTGAGGACTCAACTGTGGCAGGATGAGGCCCTCCAACTTTCACAGGCAGTGGATGGAAGGAAGGCCCAAGTGTTTGAAGGAAAGGGAGAAAGAAATACCACATAAAACTGTTGGTCCAAATACAAAGGCCTTGCTAGAGGAGATTCACCAAGAGGAGAAACAAGTAGCATAGATAGTCCAATAATACAAAACATTCTATAATGGTATTGTAGCGAAGATCAAGGTCATCGTAGCAGAGTGACTCAAGACGAGTCACATGTTAGTGTTGGGGAACTGTTGGGTGCATCCCAACTTGGTCCA
Source organism: Pinus taeda (assembly GCA_000404065.3). Lineage (NCBI taxonomy): Eukaryota > Viridiplantae > Streptophyta > Pinopsida > Pinales > Pinaceae > Pinus > Pinus taeda. Next base: position 31,107 of record APFE030265969.1, on the reverse strand, counting down.
GTTTTGGTCAAAGACTCCACATTTTTAGGAGTTAAGTGCACGAAGTCTGTGAAGTTATGTTTACTAAACCATGTTTAGGGGCTTTGGGGTGGGTCAAAGCCCCTCATTTTTGTAATGGGTATTAGGTGTTAGTTCATTGTTTTGTTGGATCCATGGTATGTGGAACATTATCTTGTAGTAATGAAATCTATATAAGGAGATGTAATACTTCATTGGGGATAGTAACATAGAAGGGATGTCATAGATGAATCATTGATATCTTCTGTCTTTAGTCTATATTTTGGGATTTAGGAGAAGGCCATAATAAAAGTAACATGAACCCTAAGAAATCTGTATATATTGAAAGCTGGCCAAAAATAATGTTACCTAGGCAAGGCAACGGAAAACTGGTTATGCACAGAGGGTTGGAACATCTAAGCTTCTCTCAAATAAGAAAATCAAGTAGGCTCAAAGTTGTTCTTCATGTACCCAACACCACCCTACCAGAAAGTACCATACGTAAGTCATGTCAATTCAGTAAGAAAACCAGAGTTCAATTCAATACCAAAGAAAGATCAACAAGTAAGCCTCTTCAACTTGTACATACCGATGTGTGTGGACTATTAAGGAAAAAGTCACCTCATGGAGAACAATACTATATCTTATTCATTGATGACTTTTCTAGAATTTGCTGGATCGGTTTATTGAAGCACAAAGATGAAGCATTTGATAAATTTTAAAGTGTTCAAAACATTAGTTGAAAATGAATTAGATCTAAAAATAAATGTCTAAGATCTATCTAAGGAGGTGAATACATATCAGATGAATTCTTTGATTTCTGTGAACAACATGGCATAAAAAGACAATTTTTTGTAGCTAGAACTCCCCAACAAAATGGTGTGGCAGAAGGAATGAATAGAATTATTCAAAAAAATTCTCGTGCTATGCTTGATGACTATTGAATTCATGAAACCTTCTGGGGTAAAGATGCACATACCATAGTAAATATTCTTAACAAGGCTCATGTTCATGTGAACAGTGATAAAACTTTGTATGAACTTTGGTATGGTAAGTCTCCCACTATAAATCATTTTAGAGTTTTTGGAAGAAAATGTTTCATCAAAAATAATAATGAAAAACTTGGTAAGTTTGAAACTAGAGAAGGTGAAAGATAAATTCTTGGTTACTCATCTAGAAGCAAAGGATACAAATGTTACAATAAGAGACTTCGAAAAATTATTGAATGCATTGATGTTGTGATTGAGGAATCATGCACATATCCAAAAAAGTTAACATCAACGAAGGAGGATGATGATGATGAATTCTTTCCCACATCAAATCACAATGATATAGAAGAAGAAACTAATGAGGCAGAAGAAGAAGACATAACAAACAAATAAATGGCTCCATCTAAGTATGTTCAAAAGAATCATCTAGAAACTCAAATTCCAAGAGAAAATGAATCTGGGGTACAAACAAGAAGAACCCTTATAGGATATCCTAGTTATCTAGCTTTATTGTCCATCATTGAACCACAAAATGTAAATCAAGATAGTAAAGGTGAATGATGGGTTAAGGCTATGTATGAAGAACTTGATCAAATTGAAAAACATGATACTTGGAATTGGTTCCAACACCTCATGATAAAAATGTTATTGGGACAAAATGGATATTCAAAAATAAGTTGAATGAAAATGGAGAGGTCACTAGGAACAAAGCTAGACTTTTTTGTAAAGGTTATGTTCAACAATAATGTATAGACTTTGAAGAAACATTTTCACCAGTAAACAGACTTGAATCCATAAGAATGTTTCCTTCATTTTAAATTTTTTGACATTTCAAAGTTTATCAAATGGATGTAAAATCTACTTTCCTTAATGGAGATCTAGAAGAAGAAGTATATATTGAACAACCAGAAGGATTCATTTTGGGGAATGACGAAAACCTTGTGCAGACTAAAAATAGATTTATATGGGCTAAAACAACCTCTACGGGCATGGTATTATCGTCTTCACAAATATCTTCAACAACAAGGTTTCACAAAAGGATCTGCAAAAAACAACTTGTCCACACAAATTGAGGATGATAAACCACTAATTATTGTTGTTTATATTGATGATATCATCTTTGGTAGTAATGAAGAATCTATGAGTCAAAAATTTGCTTCTGTTATGCAGGAAGAATTTGAAATGTCTTACTTGGGGAACTAACCTATTTTCTTGGTCTACAAGTGCAACAATAAAAATATGGCACCTTTCCCTCACAAACAAAATATCTCAAGAAAATTCTGAAGAAGCATGAGATGGCATATTGGAAACATGTATGTACTCACATGATGACATGATGTAGCTTCAGTTGTAATGATGATTCTCGTTCAGTAAACCAACTAGAATAGAGGTCTATGATTGGAAGTTTTCTTTATCTAACATGTACTAGACTAGATAGCATGCATGCAGTTGAGAATGTTGGACGTTTCCAAGCCAATCCAAAGGAATCACATCTTCAGGCAGTAAAGATAATATTCAAATATCTCCAAGGAACCCACGACTTTGGTCTATGGTATCTTGAAGATGTAGATCTTAGCCTTCATACATACACAAATGCAGATTTGGTTGGAAATGTTGATGACCGAAAAAGCACTAGTGGAGGTGCATTTTACATGGGGTCCCGATTAGTATCTTGGTTCAATGAGGAACAAAGTTCCATTACCTTATCTACAACAGAATAAGAATATGTGGGTGTTGCATCTTGTTGCACACAAATTCTATAGATGATGCAAAAACTACAAGATATACAAATCAAATGTTCTCCACCCATCTCCATCCTATGTGATAGTATAAGTGCTACTAGTATTTCAAAAAATCATGTTATGCAATCCAAGACCAAGCATATTCCAATTAAGTATCACTTTCTATGAGAACAAGTGCTTGAGAAAAAGGTTAAATTGGAGTATGTTCTCTCCAAAGAACAAGTTGCTGATATATTACTAAACCTCTTCCCAAAGGAGCATTTAAATATCTCAAATAGAAACTGGGATTTGTATTTGCGTCATTTTATTGTTTATATGGTCTTCTTAGTCTACATGTGAAATTTAGAAGGTTGATTTCTGTATGTGGGTTTCATGAAGTATAGTCGCGTGTACACACAAGTTTCTTTGTAGACAATTGCATATGTTTTTCTCTGATAGAAAAATAGTTGGACATACTCAAGGTCAACCTCTAACATGCTACTAACAACTATGATTTGATTTTTCTTGGTTTGGTGTTGATGGGTACAATTTGATGATATGGTATTGAGTTATGTTTTTCTGATTGATATTTATTTGATTAATGAAGATTCTTTGATGAATATGTTTTTGACAATAAATAGGTAGCATAGGTTCAGGGGGAGAATTAGCCTTGTAGAATATAATGCATTGTTGGCATTATGGTTGCTAAATTATGCTACTATTAAGATATTTTGGTCTTAGCTATTAATGTCATATCTGTCATTTGATGTAAAGGTCGTGTGGAGACCTATGATGTAATAATTGTCATATTTAAACATGTATGGACTTTTGAGATCATGTCAAATATGTAATCCCACTTGGTTGGGTGGTAGTGTCAAAAATGTAATCCCACTTGGTTGGGTGGTTGAGGCAAATATGTATCCCCACTTGGTTGGGTTACTGATGTAAGTATGGCTCCTTGGTGATAGGAATTTCATACTCAATTGAGTTATAGAGTCATGTTCTTTAGTTGAAAATATTTCTGAAGATTCAGCATGTGCTCAGGGGGAGCATGGATAATATATTGCAAAATAGATCCAAAGGGGGATATTTGGTTTGCTCTTCACCGTTGATGTCAAAGGGGGGGAGTATCTTGGTGTTTGAATAATGGTTATTTGATGTATCTAATAGGTTCCTATAAGTTGCGCTGATGAACACCAACATGGTTTCCATCAAGTCCAAAGGCGAAGATTGTTGGCATTATGATGCATGTGTTGTCCTTGATGGAAACTCACTCGTAAGAGAACAAGTATATGGTAACTAGATGAATCCATAAGTCAGTTCAGAGGTGAAAAAGTGATGGAATAAAATAATAGAATGATGGGACAAAGTTTTGCATATCAGAATCAGAAGTTTCATAAAGGTGAATATTTGAAGATCTATATGCAGGTTCGTCAAGTCGAAGTCATGTATACATGCAGGTATAAAGAAGAAAATATGTGTACATGCTACCCCATTAATTTAAGAATACCAATGGTTCTTACCATGGTATTATGCCACAATATTGAGTGCAATAACGGTTACTTGATTACGTCCAAGATTACCACCGACACTAGTGTAGTTTTTACTCATGGTATTGGCAAAGGCTCTAACTATATAAGGAGGTGAAGATCAAAGTGCTAAGTGTGCAGGTGAAAGGGTTTTTAATGAATACTTTAATCTAAAGTATATTTTCATTGTAAGGGTCATAGTTGACACATAGATCTGAAATAATTATGCATCGATGAATACAATGATGGATCATGATCATGAGACCTAAAATGAATTTCCATTGTTTGGTCTGCTCATGGATTGACTAGATCTAAGTATTGATGCATGATTTTATCTTTGAATATTATAATCTAGGTCTTTCTAAAGATTTGAAGAGCTGCACAATTTGAGGTCAACATTTACAAATCTGTACGCGGGTTGCTCTTAGTTAAGTCGTGTATACAAGCGGGTTCGTTTCTTCAAAGTCATGTAGATAAAGGAAGGGATTCTATTCATAAATTATTGAGCAACCTGATCAATGCTGTTATATCTCTATTATCTATCAATGACATCATCATGTTGATCTAGGTTGAGTGGTAATGTCTGAAGTAGAACTGATTGAATGATGAAGTTGAATTTGGTTACATGTTGATTAGTTGAAAATATTATTGATGTTGCTAACTATATGAAGCTTCTATAAGTTAAATAACTCTTGTCAACTATATGTCTAATTCACAATTACAAGTTTTTAGTATATTGAGATATGTACATAGGTTTCTCTACAAAAAATCACGTATACAGGCTGGTTTCCTTAAGTGAAGTAGCATATATATGTTGGCATATGAATGATTAGGGTTGTATTTGATTCTGTCTATTGATGCAACATTATGAGTTCCGTTATGTGTTCTGGTTACAATGATCTCAATGTTCTGTTTGAATTAAGTTGTTGCTTGCTTCAATTGATCTACAATAGGTGATGTATTAAAGAAGGTGGATCCAGTGTGAAAATTTATGAAACGTGGTCCACGAATGTTGTTGATAGTTGGACCCTTTAGTGACGAAGTCGAAATTTCCTTCCAGTAGTAGCTAGTAATTAGATCAAGGGGTTGGAGCTCCCTTCTAGTAGGAGCTAGAGAAATAGTGAAGGTTGTAGCCTTCAATAGGGGGGTGCCTGTGTACTTACATGAGTCTGCACCAGTACAAGAATGTAAGAAGTTTTTGATATTAATAATTTTAGATAATGAGATGAAAGAAGCGGTGGTTTTATCCCACATTGGGTTTCCACCTTAAATGTTGGTGTTCATGTGTGTTTCTTATGTGTGACACTTTATTTTGTTCTTAGTACACCTGCTTACTTCTTATCAAATGCTTGATAAATATCTTACATTCTGGTTTAAGTTTAACATGTAAGGAATTAGCTGTCTTACAATTTTACTAAGCATACATTATTTTCTTTTACATTAGTCGTGTACATACGTGAGTTGGGGTCAGTAAAGTTGCATACATATTTCAGAAAATAAAATTATTATTGTGAGTTTTTAAAATACTGATTCACCCCCCCTCTTAGTATTTTTCCTAATAGAGTAATCTGTAGGTTTTAACCCCGTACAGAAATTACCTGCATACGAATTCTAAATCACAGGAAAAATAAAAATGCGAGAGAATAACACATAAAACACATATACACAGACCACTAGATCTCAAAACTGAGACTACCAGCTTTATTTTTCATTATTTTCCTTTCAATGTTACAATACATATTTATACATGCGGAAGCATACAACACCATGGACCAAAAAACCATCGATCCAATACCATGGACCAAAAACCATCGCGTCCAAAAAACATGTGCGAAAATCATGCACAAAACCATAGGTGGGTCCGCCAACCTAACATAGGGTCCAAAACCGAAATTTATCGGGGCGCTGCCCCGGACCCCATAAAGTGGGATTACGGGTGCCCCTCAAACCCCATGTTAACTATGTGGAAAGAATATAACACAACCCAACAATCTCCCACTTGTTGTTTTCTTTCCACAGGAGGCCATAGGAGAGCTTAGTCATTTTTCCAGCCCTGAAACGCCCATTGTTTCTCTACACCAAGAGAACTTCTCAGAGCTCACAGATTTTGTCAATGCATCTGCAGTATTCTTCAAAGTGTCCACCTTTACCACCAACACCTTTTTTTCTTCTATCATATCCCTCACAAAGTGATACTGAACATCAATGTGCTTTGTCTTTGAATGATAAGCAGGTTTCTTTGACAAGAAAATTGCACTTTGGCTGTCACAGTCTATCCTTATAGCTCCCTGTACTAACCCCATACTTGAACACAATCTCTGCAACCAAACT
>APFE030265969.1:7931-23375 GCA_000404065.3 Pinus taeda | reverse complement strand
AGATGGACTATACCTTTCTGGCTGCCTTCTTTCTCGAGATGATCTTCTCATAGCCAGAGTTTGTGGCTCTTCATCTTCTGATTCCTCCTCTGCTACAGAGTCTGATTCTTCCTCCTTTAGTTCAAACTCTATCTTCACAGGTTCCTTTGGTTGGACTTCATGTTTGATAACATCTTTCACCTCTAAACACCACATCTCAACTGTACACAACCTTCCGTGTGATTGGGTTCCAAAGCTTATAACCCTTTAAACCATCCTTATACCCAATAAAGATGCACTTTTCAGATTTACTATCCAACTCGGTTCATTTCTCCTTTGGAACATGTACATATGCATCACATCCAAATACGCTCAAATGTGAAAGAGAGGGTTTCTTACCAGTCCATAATTCTTGTGGAGTCTTATCCTCCAACGCTAATGAAGGTGACCTGTTGACCAAGTAACATGCAGTATCCACCGCCTCTGCCCAGAATTCTTGTCCTAACCCGGCACCACTGAGCATGCTTCTTGCCCTTTCCCTCAACGTCTTGTTCATTCTTTCTGCGACTCCATTTTGCTGAGGTGTATATGGAGTAGTCTTCTGCCGTGCTATACCACACTGCTTACAGAATTCTTCAAATTCCTTGCTGCAGAATTCTCCACCATTATCTGTCCTCAGTACCTTTATCTTCTTCTCTGGCTGATTTTCCACCAGAGCCTTAAATTCTTTAAACCTGTCAAAGACTTCAGATTTCTTCTTAAGGAAATATATCCATGTATTCCTTGAGAAGTCATCTATAAATGATACATAGTACACAGAATTACCAGTGATGGAACTTTCACAGGTCCAAACACATCACTGTGCACAAGCTCTAATATTTGTTTCGTCCTCTTACCACCAGAGGGGAAACTCACCCGATTCTGCTTCCCATATACACAATTTTCACAAAAATCAAAATCCAGAGAGCTATTACTCATACCTTCTACCATACCTTACCATGAAGTATTCAAAGGCCCTTCTCTCCAATATGTCCAAGCCTTTGATGCCACAACATGGTCTTCTCTCCAAAGACCACTAGATTTTCTCGCTCCATTTTCAGGAAACCATAGAACTATTGCACCCGTCAACAACAGTGCTACCTTGCAGCTTGTACAGAGTTCCAATCCGAACTACCCGCATCAATACCAGTGCTCCTCGAACCATCTTGCAGGTATCCTTCTCGAACACTGTCTTTACACCTGCATCATCCAACTTGCTTACAGAAATCAGATTTCTGGCCAACGCAGGAATATGCAGAACACCCGGAAGGGTTCTAACCCTTCCACCTTGCAACTTCAACTTTACTTTTCCGCGACCAATGATTCTAGCCTTCCTATCATCTCCTACGAAGACATCACCACCATCATATTTCTCATACTCACAGAACCACTCTCTATGGGGAGTGAAGTGAAAGATGCACCTGAGTCAATCAACCATGCCTCATGATCTACATGTGTACTTGAAGAAGCCAAGTACACATCCCCACCTTCATCTGAGGTGGTTTTCGCCTCTGCAGAAGGAGCATCATCAGATCCATTTCCTTTATCAGAAGCTTTAGATTTACACTCCCTTTTGAAGTGCCCTTCCTCTCCGCATTTCCAGCACACCACCTTTGTAGGTTTTCCTGGAGATTTAGATCTCCCTCTAGATTTAGATCTCCTAGTCAATGACTTATTTTTGTTTCTATTCTAGGATCGTCCTCGTATAGACAAGGCATCACCATTCTGGTTGTCCATATTTTTTTGTCTCATCTCCTCCGTCAGCAAGGTTGAGACTATTTCATCAAACTGCAAAGCAGTTGCATTGATACCTATTGCAATAACTAGACTATCCCACGGGTCTGGTATAGAACACAACAAACTGATGCACTTATCTTCATCTGAAATTTTAATATCAACAGATAATAACTGACTTACCACAGTATTAAATGCATTCAGATGCTCTGTCACCGAGTCTCCATCTTTCATCCTTAGGTTATACAGCTTTTTCCGCAGGAACAGTTTATTCACCAGAGACTTAGATTGGTACAAGGTCCCTAACTTGTCCCACAAAGCCTTCACCGTAGCTTCCCCTGATACATTCAACAATACTGAATCTAAGCCACACAATTGTATTGTTCTCTTTGCCTTCCTATCCAACTTCTTCCATTCTTCATCAGTCACTCCCGTTGGTTTAGTACCCAGATCTACCGTGATCCACTGATCTTTATCCACCAAAAGATCCTCCATCTTGAGTTTCCACAACTCGAAACTCTGACCATTGAACTTCTCAATCTCTATCTTTCCGCTGCTCGCCATCTTCTTCACCACCAGAATCAATCTCGCAGATCTCCCACTGAACAGGGTCTACCACAAGCCCGAGCAAAACCCCTCAACAACAAAGGTGTCCCCTTGAAGCCAAAACCGCTCCGATACCAAAGGTAAGTTTTAACCCCGTACAGAAATTACCTGCATACGAATTCTAAATCACAGGAAAAAGAAAAATGCGAGAGAATAACACATAAAACACATATACACAAAGATTTCCCACTGGATCTCAAAACCAAGACTACCAGCTTGATTTTTCATTATTTTCCTTTCAATGTTACAATACATATTTATACATGCCGAAGCATACAATACCATGGATCGAAAAACCATCACGTCCAATACCATGGACCAAAAAACCATCGATCCAATACCATGGACCGCAAACCATCGCGTCAAAAAAACATGTGCGAAAATCATGCACAAAACCATAGGTGGGTCCGCCAACCTAACATAGGGTCCAAAACCAAAATTTTCCGGGGCGCTGCCCCAGACCCCATAAAGTGGGGTTACGGGTACCCATCAAACCCCTGTTAACTATGTGGAAAGAAAATAACACAACCCAACATAATCATTGAATTCATATTGAAGAATTGAAGCCATGGGTTGGAGCCCTAGAGGATAGGAGTCCTCAAGAAGATGAGGTTGGAGCCCTAGAGGTTGGAGCCTCATGAAGACCAAGTCAGTGATTGGAAAATTATAGGTTGGAGCATGGGTGAGTGGAGATTGGTGTCTTCATCTAAGGTTAGAGCCCTACACTATATTGTATTTGATTTATTGAAAAGAAGAGGATTGAAGTCCTTTTTATTCCTTATTAATAAAAGTATTTATTCTTATTTTTCATTATGTGTTCTAATTATAAGTGATCATAATTGGTAAAAATAACAATTGAAACTAAATATTGATTCACGCCCCTCCCAGTATTTCCAACATTGTGCATGCATCGTTAAAACCTTTGTGACCTTGCTAGTTTCTCCAAAGCTGGCCAAGATCATGCTCTGATATAGTTTGCATGTTGTTTCCTAGTATCCAGATCCTGACTTCTGAAAAATTCTTGTGGTTTTGTATCATCATCCGTACCCACTTCCATGTGAGTTAGGGTTAAATATTCTTTGAATTGTAGAGTTCACCTACTCACGTCACATGCATGTAAATTATTTCCCTGATCTTCAACTTTATATCACTTGAATTATTCTTCAAAACATTTCTTCTTTTGTATCCATATATGTTACTATTTAAGAGTGATTTATTTGAAGCATATTAATTAGTATCACACACACATTAATATTGTTGTATAGTTCAAAAATTGTTTTCTTAAAACCTATCAATTCCCTAAAATGCCAATAATCAGATAGGCTAAAAAGTAGTAGAAATAAGTATTTGACATAGAAGTCCATACCCTATTTAATTTCATCGATGTTGTTTTCTAGCTAGAAACCAGTAACGTGATCGAGAAGATAGGGAAGCAACAAGATAAGAATCATGGGAAATTTAAAAAAAAACTTGTAATGCTCCAGAATTTAAAATCCTAAATGGACCATACCCATAATTTATGAATGTTTGTAGGCTGCCTTTTTCTAATTTTCCATGTTTTATCCTTGTACACAAAGAAATCAAAAGCATCACTAGGTGTAAACTTCATATTGACTTGAACAATGGTAAAAAAATCCTATGTAGGAGATATACTTGAAGAAGGTAGCACAATATCGAATATCTAGCCATGCTCTCAAAAAAGTTCCTATGCATAAGAAGATAAAATTAAATTAAAATCATGTCAAATACAAAGAACTCTTACCCATCCCCTTATAGAATGAACTCAACATATGAAAAATGTATGATCAAGCCACACAATGGACACAATGGAAGGAAATGAAATTTTGATTCAAAATGAAAATAATTTCCTCTTTATGCTCTATTCTATTTGTAGAAAGAAATCAACATACTAAAAACACATAAGTTCAAGCCACAGAATTGACACAAAGAGGAAAAAAATAAAATTGTTCTTCAACACTGTACCAACTCTATAATTCTCAATCATGTTAGTGCACCTAATAGTTTCTCTTTTTAATAGTTGTCTTTCTTATCCATCAAAATCCTAAGTGATTGGAATCCATAGTGGATCAAGGTCATTCTGGGGTTACTAAGGTTTCACTTTAGTAATATTTTCGCAATGCCAGAGATTCAAGACAAGGAATTTAGACACATATTCACAAGTAAAGATGAGAAAAGCAAGTTATGGGAGGCAATGCAGATTCCAAGGATAGGGAAAAGAATTTGTAGGGAAGAAAAGTAGTACCTAGTTGCAAGAATGAATTTCCACATCAAGTTACAATCATCGAGTAGACTAGGTCCAAAGTCAAAAATAGATCTTTGATTTACAAGTTGGGTTGCAATGTACGTGTAAGTCATATGTTTCCCAACATAAATCAGATCTTGGATTCCATATGCAGATCTACTTGCAAGTGCCAGGTGTAGGTTGGATCAAAAGTGCCTCCTTTCTCTCCATGTTTCAAAGCCCAATGCAGATCAACTGTTGTGTTTAGTGTAAATTGTCCTTCCTCTACATGTCTATCATCAACTTTCCCTGAAATAATGTAGTGCTTTTGCTATTTATCTTAATAGATAGGGAAAATTCCAAAATATACATGTATGAACAGTCAAATCTACATAGTATTCAATAAAAGCATTGATGAACACTTTAAGGGTATAAAGTGCATAAGGAAGTGAGATATGTGCCCGAGAGAGGCAAGAAGTCAAAGATGAACCACTAAAATGATGGATCCAATGTAATTTCATTCATACTTAGTTTTTCATCATTGTTAATTATTCGATATTGATAAAGGGGCAAGCAAACCCCTAGTTTAAATTAGCTTTTGGTATAGTGTGTTTTTGAAGAAAACATATAGACTATATTTATCATTGAACAACGAATAATAGGAAAAACCCTTAAAATCAATTTTAGTCAAGAAATAAGAGATATAACTTGAGAAAACTTGACAAAAGGTGATTTTTCCTTGTAATTTTAAGAAAAGAACTCCCACAAGCTTGTGATGTTTGTATGTCCTTTTTCAATAGCATGTATTGATGCATGGTTGAGAAATTTTAAATTAAGAGCAAAATAAACAACTGTGAGATGTGAAATAAGAGAAAAGTCATCGATACCAACAATTCTAGTTACCATATCTGAAATTGTTTCAATCAAAGCAATATACGAAGAAACAACAAGAAATTCATAAGGATGCAACCAAAGTGGTAGCCCTATATGTGGAAATATCTCAAAAAATTGCCAACTACTTGTTTGGTCAATTTAGTGTGTCCTAAATTGCTGCATTTAATTGTCAATCTGGGATTCGTAAGCTGACGAAGTGCGGCGCACTATATGTGCAAGATAACCTATCTCTTACTTTTTGTCATTTTTTTTGGTTTTTTATTTGTTTTGGGGGTTTTTATCTTGGTTGATTTCCTAATGTGAGATGGAAATTCTAAAATATAGGTACGGATGTAAATGTTCAAGGCAATGATGTCCTTTATAATGATTTCCCAAACTTCAAACTTCAAAAGAGGTTTAAAACATGCAATGACAAAATTAATTCCTAAAAGAAAATGAAAATGTGCAACTATACTAGTCAAACAAACTGTGAACTATTGATCATGAAACCAATTATCCTTGCTACTGTCTAAATACAAAAGAAACTATGCTCAAAGAAATCCAAGAATTGCAAGCAAAGTAAATCTAAAATCAAATTACATCAACTCATATTCTGACCCTTCACCATTAGTATTGCTATGACTTTCGGAGGTAATTATAAACAACTTGAGAAATTTGATATCTAATTTGTAGGAAAATAAACTAATATCAAATTACACACTCATACTTCAATCCCTCACCATTAGTCTCGGTATGGTTTTCGGAGGTAACTAATAATGACATGAGCAATTTAACATCTAACTTGCAGAGAAATAAACTAATATCAAACTACGCACTCATCCTTCAATCCCTCACCATTAGTCTCACTATGGCTTTCGGAGGTAACTGATAATGACATGAGCAATTTAATATCTGATCTAACTAATAAAGGAAATGTACAAAACTGAAATAAATAAGACAGCGCTAGAATTAAAAACTAAGAAAAATAAATTAGCAGAAGGAAAAGACTGACTCCATGTCATTAGTCATTTTAAAACTATGTGCAAATGCCCGGGCTGCCTACTGTAATCTAGAATAAAGACATTGATCAGTTAATCAATAGTATAAAGCATGGAAAATTATGGACAGAAGCAAAACATTAATACCATAAGAGAGGCAGTATATATACGTGAATAGCTATGGCATAGTGAACGTAAGGAAATAAAGCATGAAACTATACAACAATAAACAAAGCCTCGGCATGTGTAGGGGCCCTCTGCATAGTCCTTGAGCAACATCTATCAACCATGAATTGAGCTTATAAACAGAGTCTTCTCATGTATTCAAAATGCGGTCATAACACAAAAATAAAGTCACGGCACAGGGGGCTCGTTAACAGTCAAAATTACATTACAAAAGCTAAGCTAATATGCATATGAGAATGCATTATTTATAATAGAGGATGACATAACTACTTTCCTACAATCTGCGCTGATAAAAGACACGTGAATGACCATGTCCAGGAATCTAGCATTATGGCTGCCGTGAAGATTAAATCTTTAGAGGGTGGCTATTGGATTCGACTTATGGAGCAGTCCACAGGTGTTGATATGTCTCCTGAGATTGAGGAACAGCCACGCAAGTCTTCACGTGGTGAAAAATAGAGTTCTGTCACCGTAGGACTCTTAGATTGACCATCGCTTGACTACCTTTGACTATGGCCTCTTTTGATGAATTCGACTGAGCCAATAGAACTCAGTCCATGTCCACGTCGTTTTCAACTTGACCATGTGGCTCGATTCACCTGAAGACACCTACAATATATACTTTAACAAAATGGCTGCGGAAAGTGACAAGATTCCGCAGCTCAATGAGAAAAAATCTAGTTCAAATAGAAACACAAAGAAATAGTCAAGAAACCACTTTAAATGCTCTTTTATAACTAATATGAAATGCTATTGATGGTTTAGGAGGTTTAGATGAATGGAAAGAAGCTAGAAAAAGGTGTAGGAAAGATGCAAGTTTGGGGTTCAACATACCCCCACTGTGAAGGTGTTGCATGTCATCATGCAACCAAAGTTTTGACTATCCCTCCTTCAAATCATATCTTTTGAATCTTCTGCCAGTACATCCAGCCCTCTTCCTCTCTTTCTTGGTGCTGCTAACATCCTGTGTTTCTTGATAAAGCATCTGAATTTAAGATTGATCAGTGCACTACTTATCTTCTTCACTTTTTCTTCAATTTCTTGTTCTTTTTTTGCCAGAGCCCGAGATGTAGCATGGTATTATCATGGATTATCTTGTCGAGTTTGCTCTGCTCTTTTAGTTCTTCATTTTCATTTTTAATATGTCTATTTAAAACCTCCAACTCAAAGACTTCTTGTTTCAACGGTTGGACTAGAGCTTCTTGTGCTGTGTGAAGGCTAAGTGGATGAAGTGTTGGGACCCGTGGCTGTTCTTTCTAAGGATTCTATGTAATCGTACACCTCTTGCTACCTTGGATCTATTTCGGGTGTTCTTTTCCTTGGGTTGTACACAAAATGCTGTGGAGGAGAATTGACTTCAAAATCTGGCCGAAAGGGACTCATGGCAACATCTTGAGGGCTAGTTTCAACGTTTGGTTGAGAATGAGGTGGACTACGACCAGCTAGAGTTTGTTCAGGTGTTCCTCCTCCCAAATCAATAAAATGGGGTCCTTTCATTTATGATTTTCTCCATTTTCCCTTAAGCCTACTGCTTTTTCTTACATACTGTGGACTACTATCTTCGTCCTTCTACTTTTCTTTTCCTTTCTTTTTGGCCATAGCTGACTGTTCCTACAGGTGAACTAGTCTCTCAAACAATACTTGATGGTCTTTTTCTGAGGAAGGGGTTTGATGCACAACCTCAATGCTTTTTTTCTCTTTTGATTTTGTTGGATTTTTACCCTCGGTCTTTCCCTCCCTCCTTTTAGACAGTCTTTCTTCTCTACTAGTTCTTTCAACTCTGTTAGTAGGAGTGCTTTGATTTTTATCACCTGTTCTCTTTCTTCTACTTCTTTTTGATGTACTATCTTCAGGGGTTTCTTGGGGTTCTTCAAAGAAATTTCTAATTAAAAATTGCTCTCGGTTGTCCCTTTTCTCTTTTAATTGTTTTTCTATCAAGATTTTCACGAGACCATGGTGATACAAATGTGGTTTTGCGTCCCCGAGATGCTTTTGGACGGTTACAAACATCTTTTTCAAACTGTTTAGTAAAAAGCATGGTAGATTGAGAGTCTGGTTGTCTAGGAAATTCATTAACAGTCGTGTATGATACATGTACATTGCTCTAAAACATCCCTCACAGGTGATAAAATTTTGAATTACCAACAATAAACTAGCCCACTCTTGTTTTAAAGCATGGACAAGAATTCCCTTTTTGAAAATAGTGACATCCATACCTGGGTTACGTAGGGTCACTCTCCAAGATTCATCGCCAATGTTTTTGTTCTTAGACCAGCATTCACCTTCTTGGGGAAGTTCTGTAGCAGCTACTATGGATGCCTCAGTCACTGTAAACTTGAGGTCCCCAATTTCCACCTCCAGTCTGTCAAAAGACCTTGCAAAAGCCTTTGTAACCTCCTTATGGTAGCCTGTAAACTTTTGAATAAACCGAAGCCATTTTTCCTTTTTCAGTATGTCCTTTACTTGCGGGTATCCTTCCATAAATTTGGGTCCCTTTGGTTCTGCCCTCAACAGCCGACCCATCCTTCCTTCTTTTCTTTAAAACTCGTCTGCATGAGGAGGGTTTAGTAGAGGTAAGACGACTGAATTACCAAAAATGAATAGGGTTTATGAGGAGACCAGTGACTATAAGTGGATATCAGAGAATAAGTACATGGAATGAAGTAGGAAAGAGAACAAAATGGGCTGAAGGCTTATGTGAGCACGGTGGAAATGCAGCCGTGAGGTCAATAGAACAGTAGGGGGAGTAAAGTGCATTCAACAATATTTAAAATTGGGTGGTTGCAGAGTAGACACAAGCACGTTTATGAAATGGCTGCAGATTTTGTGCGGTTGAGAGAAGCCGTAGTCAAATCAACCACGTTCCATAATTACAGGTGGAATATCAAAGTATAGCCGAACATGAGTGAAGACCGGAGGCTTGATTATAAAGTCGTTTAAAAATGAATGCAAGGATTGTGGGGGAATCGTATAGAGATAGTGGAACGTTTATGGAGTTATCAACAAAATCATTGCATATTATGGAGCCATGGTATATAACTATGTAAAAATGTGCTTGAATGCCATTTGAAATAAATTTTTACTCATACCTTCGAATTCCTGTCATTTTTCATTAGTCTTCAATTAGTTGCTCCTCGTTGATACTTTTGAATGCCTCATGTATTCATACCTACATTTGATTTCATGAGTGTTGAACTAACATCTGACTGTAAATTTTTGAAAAATAGAGTGGTGGCTGTAGAAACACAATTGACAGGGAATCAGTGAGTAGCTACGGAAACTGACTCTAGCTGCAGAAACTAACCCAATAATCTTATAACTGAATGAGATGTATAAATGATGACTGAGTGGATGAAAATGGTCATAAAAACATTTATTAATGGAATTAAATGATGAAATGGAATTGAATGAAATGAAGTTATGTGGAATGGAAATGAGATGGAGTGGGATGGAAATGAAATGGAATGGAATAAAAAAATGAGAAAGAGAGAGAGATTTTTTTTTTTTTGGAAAACATAGGGTGTCAGGAGTTCCTGATTTTCACCCTGTGTTTTCTGTATAAGACTGCCAATCAGTGATTGGTTTTCAGGCTTATAATTTTTTTTTTATTTATCTATTTTTTTTTAAAATAAAAGAACAAAGGTTGGGCTGGTGGAGAAGAAGGATTCTTCTTCACTAGCCTTATTGCAGAATTATCTTGAAACATTTTGACAAACTCCTCTTTTGAGAGTGGCTTATGATAGATCTTTAATCTGTGGTCATTCACAATAAGAGGAGCTTGAAATTCATCAATGGTCTTGATTCTTACTGCTCCATTGCTAAAGACTTTATCAATCTCATATGGCCCAAGCCAATGAGTCTGAAATTTGCCTTTAAAGTCTTTAAACCTGGAATCAAATAACAATGCCCAGTATCCTTCTTGAAACTTTCTCTCTTTGATATATTTGTCATGACACTTAGCTCTTTGATATTGAGCTGGATCAGTTCTTAGGATTGCTTCTTGTCTAATCTCATCTAGCTCATTCAATTGCTCCATTCTATGCTTTTGGGCTTCTAATAGATCCATCCCCAATTGAACTGCCATCTTGAAGGTTTTGACTTGGAACTCAATGGTGAGCAGGACTTCTTTCCCATAAATAAGTTCATAGCGAGAATGTCCTGTTGTATTTCTCCATGTAGTTCTGTAGGCCCACAAGGCTTTAGGAAGCCTTTCTGCCCAATCTCTTCTATGTAGATGAACAGTTTTGGTGATGATACTTTCAAGAACTTTGTTTGTAGACTCCACTTGACCATTTTCTTGCAGATGGTAAGGAGTAGATCTTCTGTGCTTGATTTTGTATGCTTCCATCATCTTCTCCACCAGGTTGGATGTGAATTGGCTTCCCTGATCTATCACAATTTCTCTTGGAACGCCAAAGTGAGTAAAAATATCCTCATAAAGAAAATTAACAACTAAATTTTCAGTAGCAGAAACTAATGCTTTGGCTTCTACCCATTTAGTGACATAATCAGTACATACCAATATATACTTCTTTTGCTTAGATGGCGGATTAATAGGTCCCATGAAATCTAAAGCCCATTTTTCAAAGGGTTCGATGAGTACGTGTGGTTGCAATGGCATTTCATTTGAAAGGGTGGGTTTCCCTACTCTTTGGCAGCTGTTGCACCTTTTGACATATTATTTTGCATATTTAAAGAGGGAAGGCCAAAAATATCCCAAAGAGAGAATTTTATAGGCTGTCCTTTTGTCAGCAAAGTGTCCACCGCATGGTTCATCATGACATGCTATGAGAATATCTGGCATTTCATCTTCCCTAACACATCTTCTGATCACAATCTGGCCCTGTTTTAAACAATTCGTTAGAAACCCATGAATATTTCGAACTCTCCTGAATAATTTTTCTTCTTTCGCTTGGAAATAAATGTGGAGGCAGTTTCTCTATAACCAAATAGTTAGCAATATCTACATACCAAGGGGTCTTAGTAGTTACTGCAAACAAATATTCATCAGGAAACTTATCCTCTATAGGAGAATCTTCTTTAGTATTTTGAATCCTAGACAAGAAATCAACTACTGTATTTTGTTTCCCTGGTCTATCAGACACAGTAATATTGAATTCCTACAAAAGTAGGAGCCATCTTATCACTTTGCCATTAGTAACAGGTTTGTTCATTAGATATCTAATCGAAGAATAATCATTATGAATAAAAGTTTCATAACCTGTTATATAATGTCTAAACTTATTGATTGCATGAACAACAACTAAAAACTCTTTTTCAGTTACAGTATAGTTCAACTCAGTGGGAGTCAAATTTTTACTGGTATAGTAAATGGCATAAGGGACTAAATCCTTTTGACCCAACATAGCCCCTAGAGCTGTATCTGAAGCATTTGTAGAAATATGGAAAGGGAGTTTCCAATTTGGTCCTCTCAAGATGGGTGCTTCGGATATTCTTGTTTTCAAAGTTTCAAAGGCTGATTGACAATCAGGATCCCATTTGAATTTACAGTCTTTTGTAAGCAGTTTGAAGAGTGGAGATGCTATTTTAGTGAAGTTTTCTATAAATATTCTATAGTATCCAATAAATCCTAGAAAACTTCTAACTTCTCTTTGACAATTTGGAATAGGCAACTCGGAGATGACTTCAACCTTCGATCTATCAACTTTAATCCCATCCCCTAAAATGTGATGTCCCAAAACAATAACTTCAGTAAACATCATAAAGAATTTTTCATGGCTTAGTGAGAGCTTCATTTCTTTACATCTTATAAGTACCTTTTCCAAATTCTCCAATGCTTCTTCAAATGAATTACCATAAACTGTAAAATCATCCATATAAACCTCTACACAATCATGAATTAGATTAGAAAAAATTCCTAGTACTACTCTTTGGAATGTTGTGGGTGCATTACATAACCAAAAAGGAAGCAATCGATAGGAAAAAGTTCCCCATGGACAAGTAAATGTGGTCTTATCTTGATCTTCAAGTGCTAGCTGAATTTGATTATAGCCACTAAAACCATCCAAAAATGAAAAGTACTTTTTGCCTGCTAATGTGTCTAATACCTGATCGATAAAGGGCAAAGGAAAGTGATCCTTCAAGGTTGCTTTGTTCAGTTCCCTGTAATCAATGCATACCCTCCATTTAGCATTCCTTTTAGGTACTATAACCAAAAGAGAAACCCATCGGCTATATGAAATTGGATAAATGAAGTTTACATTGAGTAGTTTTTGGAGCTCTCCTTCACTATCTCCCTAAGGTTTGGATTCATCCTTCTCTGTGGTTGTCTGATTGGTCTACTATTTTCCTCAATGTAGATGTGATGGATGCAAGTCTTAGGATCAATACCTTTCATATCAGTATACTCCCATGCAAATGCAGTAGAATGTTTTTGCAAGATTTTGGTTAGTTTTTCCTGTTGGTACTTTTCCAAATTTTTGTTGATATTCAATGTTTTACCTGGAAAAATCTCAATGGCAGAACTACCGAACTCTTCCGTAGAGTAAAGAGACATTTGTCTTGATGATAAATATTCAATGTTAGATTCCAACTGAAATTGTGTGGGGTCATATTCTGAAGATGTCTTAAAATTTTCTAATGTGTTCAGAATTTGACTATCCTCACTGATTTTAGAAATGGTAAAGACAGGTTGTATAGTGTCCTCATCATCGATCCATTCATTGTCTCCTACTTCTGTGATTGCTTTTGTTAGAGGATACAAATTAAATTTCTTTGTCGAATTACCATTAGAAATGTACATATCCCCAGATCTACAACTAATGAAAGCATCAGCTGTGGCTAGCCAAGGTCTTCCTAAGATAAGTGGGTGCCTCAACTCCTTTATTGTTTTTGCTAGAATAGGAATCTCTCTAATGGCTTGTAACAAGGGGATCTTGATACATACATTCTTTAATTCATCTAGAAAATCATAGTTAGGCAACAATATTTGTTTTTCCACCCCTTTATCAATTTGTAATCTTTCAGGGAAAGGAGGTGTGGATGAAGATGCAGGTTTCTCAACTATAGGAGTTGTGGCGGTTAAATTTTCTTTCTCTTTTTGAATGTTTGATTTTTGAAGAGATGCTTCGTTAGAACCCTTATTGAGTTTAAGAGAGTCCTCCTTAGAGGTATCTTGCTCTTGGACATCTATAGAAGGTTTTTCTAAAACTCTACTGGACCTGGGTTGTACATCATTGAGAGGAACAATCATATAGGTAGGAAATTGTTGTCCTTCTATCATGTAAGTATTCTGAGGATTTTTATTTTTAGGATTTCAAAATGGCTGAGCTGGAAGTTGATTTTTCTTTCGTTGGAATGGAAGCATGAGTTGAGGATTTGGATTTTATTGAGAAGGTTGTTGTTGTTGTGGAAATGGCAATGAAAGTTGTGGGTTTTGATTTGGGAATTTTGGAGCTTGTTGATTCTGAAAAAGATAGAGGATATTGATAAAATTGAGCAAATCTCCCATAAGGATATTGCATACCTTGTACCCATGACTGATATGGATTTTGAGGTTGGGGCCAAGGTTGTTGCCAAGGATTCCAATTTGGTGGGGGTTGAAAATTCATAGGGTTGTTAAACCCTTGAGTTTGTTGCCCTTGGCAAGGTCTTCTTGCAACAAAAATAGATCTAGCATCCTAGATAAACCCTTTCCCACCAATAGTACCCTTGGGACCCAGAGCCATGCAATCTACCACAGGCCAGCTTCAGCACACAATTTCACCTAACTTCTTCTATGTTACTTTGGTGTCCTCTAAAACTATGATATGCAACTTTTCTTGATGGATCCGTTCTCTGAGATACCTCAACCTACATTTTATTTTAATACCCCTCATGTTCCAGGACACAATTTTCATTGCGGAGCGGGTAGATATCTCCAGCAGTACTCCGTGAGAACATTGGCTTGTCCTTAATTAACCAATATCGCTCCATATTCCTTGATTACCTCTCTTGTTGGTTTTCTACCTTTCTTCCTTTTCTTGAAGCCCAAGCTAGAATCCATGTGTTGAGTTGAGAATTCCTCCTCCCTGACTACCAAGGTTGAATGTGGGGAGGTTCCCATGGAGGCCTGACATTGTTCTCATTCTTTGAAGACTTAGTAAAATTGATCCAGTTGTTTTTAGGGTATGTCCCTGGAGCCATCCTTAGCACAAGTACTCAAGAAGGCCACTATGATCTGCTCATTGGAGTTGAGTTTATTGAGTTTTACTTTAGTCTCCAATGCTTGATAGACTTCAGCTAGAACCCTTTGGATCTCCTTGCCAATTGATTGTGCCTCTCGGGATTTCCTTTTCCTTGATTGGTTGTTCTTAGGGTTTTCAGAACCCACTTCCACACCCATTGGCTGTTGTGATTGGTCCTCTATTGCAGGTTCTTTCAAGCCTTTTGTTTCCTTGAGCACTTCTATAATGGAAAAATGATTTTCATTGTGTCCGTTCAGAGCTTTCGATGGGGGCTTGGAGGAGCATTGGCTGGGAGCTGTATTTTCCTTCTTCCTCTAAGGGAAATCATGACAAATGTGCCCATACTTATGGAAAATTCAGCATTTGAATGGGACATGTTCATAATCTAGAGGTTGAGATCGTACCTCAACTTGATATTCGATTTGCGTTGATTTTGGTAGTGGTTGGGAAATATTCATGTAAACATAGATTCAGACATAGGCTGAAACTCTTGTGCATCTGGTGATTTATGAAACTTGAACTAACTTTCCAAAATGTCCAATTTGTTGAAAAATGCAACAAGAAAATCCTAATCTAGTTTTTTCCTTGAATTAAATTAGGA